>JAVGWX010000017.1:65084634-65232134 GCA_036924085.1 Ariolimax columbianus
TTGTGAGTTGCTGATAAGCGTTATATTATTTATGACCAGGGAGATCTGTTCCTCATTTTGATCTCAGAATTGTTTCTGTAATTGAGCATCGTGTATGTCCGTAGAGTTCGTCCCGGTACAAACAAAATGGCGTGCATGACGTCACCGCTATGGCTGATGTGATATTCTTTAGGACCTGCATAATTATTTGACATGCTTAACGGATCCAACTTTTCTGTGTTGTGGACACATATGGAGAATAAACTGGATACGGTTTCTGGTCACAGGCTTCTTAAACATTTGAGCAATCCAGGATCGACTCTCGTCCAAAGGACTCAATCTTGACTCGCTATTTTGGAACATCGATCCTGGAGCTAATATTGATTATGTAAATGTTGAGGGTCAATGAAAATTGAATTACTGAGTTGCTCAATCAATAAATTGATCAATCCACATCCAGTCAGACCATTTGTTGAACATAGGTCAAACATTGCTTTTGACTTAAGAGCCCTATTCCCATTCTCTGTATTGAACACAGGTTTTGTTCGGACCAACCGATTACCAAGCATTCGTCCTTTCCTGGAAACAAACTGTGAGGTAGAGGATATTAGCCTAAAAGACCAGAAACATTATGAATCGTTCTGATAATTTTGATAACAATATGCCTGGTATATGTCCAAACCTCAAAAGTCGAATTTCGAGCAACAAATTTTACACATTTTAGCTGGAGCGTATGCAACTGTAAAACGTCTGCTGTAAAATGGTGTTCACCAGAGAATAACAAATTGTAATAAAATGTGTTCAACGTTTTGGCGCGAAACCAATTTGTAGGAATTCTAAATAAAGATTTAAATTTCGGTGGACTGGCATTTATTTTACAACAGATAGACCAAACGGTAGTGACTTTTGAACGTGATGAAGGTCCTGACCAAACAGCAGTCAATATTGAAGGTGATGAAGGTCCTGACCAAACAGCAGACACTATTGAAGGTGATGAAGGTCCTGACCAAACAACAGTCACTATTGAAAGTGATGAAGGTCCTGACCAAACAACAGTCACTATTGTAGGGGATGAAGGTCCTGACCAAACAGCAGTCACTATTGTAGGTGATGAAGGTCCTGACCAAACAGCAGGCACTACTGAACGTGGTAAAGGCATATACCCTACACATGCTACGCTCACCGATACTGGCATCGATGTTATTAACGAGTTTGTGTAAAAAGAAACCAGTCAAGAATCATCTTCTCAATATCACATTGTTTATTAGATAACCGTTTCTCAAAGATAGCCGAGGAAAGTCGTTAACAATAAACGAGTTGAATGTTTGAAGATACCTCAACCAGCACAGTTGAATGTTTGAAGATACATCAGACAACATAGTTGAATGTTTGAAGATACCTCAACCAGTACAGTTGAATGTTTGAAGATACCTCAACCAGTACAGTTGAATGTTTGAAGATACCTCAACCAGCACAGTGGAATGTTTGAAGATACCTCAACCAGCACAGTTGAATGTTTGAAGATACCTCAACCAGCACAGTGGAATGTTTGAAGATACCTCAACCAGCACAGTGGAATATTTGAAGATACCTCAGCCAGCACAGTTGAATGTTTGAAGATACCTTATCCAGCACAGTTGACTGAACTCAACAAAGTGTCCTGCTTTCAGTGTATGAAGATCTTTTGTGTTGCTTCCCATTGAATCAAGTTTAATTCATTTTGTTACACAGAGTTAAACATGCATATGATGATGACATATAACACACAGTTAGACTTAAACATGATGACAGAGAACACACAGCTAGACTGACACATGATGACAGAGAACACGCAGCTAGACTTACACATGGTGACAGAGAACACACAGCTAGACTGACACATGATGTGAAGTGGGAGTCTTGGTCAGTAAGTTACTCCGCAACCCTGATGGGAGTTGGGGGTCTTGGTCAGTAAGTTACTCCGCAACCCTGATGGGAGTTGGGGGTCTTGGTCAGTAAGTTACTCCGCAACCCTGATGGGAGTTGGGGGTCTTGGTCAGTAAGTTACTCCGCAACCCTGATGGGAGTTGGGGGTCTTGGTCAGTAAGTTACTCCACAACCCTGATGGGAGTTGGAGGTCTTGGTCAGTAAGCTACTCCGCAACCCTGATGGGAGTTGGGGGTCTTGGTCAGTAAGTTACTTCGCAACCCTGATGGGAGTTGGGGGTCTTGGTCAGTAAGTTACTCCGCAACCCTGATGGGAGCTGGAGGTCTAGGTCAGTAAGTTACTCCGCAACCCTGATGGGAGGTGGAGGTCTTGGTCAGTGTTACTCCTGAACCCTGATGGGAGCTGGGATTTTTAATCAGTCATTTGCTCCTTAACCCTGATGTGATGGGGTCTTGGTTACGTTTATCACTGAACTTTCCCTAATGTGAAGCTGTTACATCGTTCTGCTGGGTAAACTGCAGCGTGCCATTACAACGATTCATATACCATATCATTAGATTTTTAGCTGTAACAGTCCACTCAAGTAGCCACATATGAGATACTGTTGTTGGTGCGGAAGTGTTAGATACTCAATTGTATTAGGCATCTTTTGCCTGTGTGGGTTAACTAATTACTTGGGGGTGTTGTACAAGGCCAAATAAAAGGTGATATACTGACGTATTCGCACAGGAGGCAGTAGAGAGAGAGGGAATATGCGAGATCTCTACACATTAACAAAAAAATGACAAATAGATATACACAGATAGGCAAACCAATCACAATTAAGAAGGCAACATATTTACATCATCGGAGGAACAACAGAAACGATAGGTTGAGTATTTCAAAGAAAGTCTAAACAGACCTCCACCACATGAACCAAACATGCTACCAGCAGAGAAGACCCTGAACTTGGACTACAACCCACCATATAAGATATAAATCCAAAAGGCCATATCCAAACTCATTAAATGGAAAGCGGCAGGTCCAGGAGGAATACCAGCAGAAGCCATAATGGCAGATATAGATAAGGCCACTGATACATTGCCAGGATTATTCAAGAAGATATAGGAAGATGAGAGAATGTCAACAGAATGAAAAAAAGGACATCTGATTAAACTGCCTAAGAAGCGAGACCTGGCAGATTGCAGCAGTTATAGGGGGATTACATTGCTGTCAGTGCCCATACGGATATAAAGAAACGAATAACCGGAGCCTCATACTCCTAGAATTTACACGATGCAATAATCTGTTGGTGGCAAACACGTTATGGTTAAACAAGCCGTCTAGACGCTGGACAAGACATAACCCGAACAATGAAGTGCACAGCCAAATTGACTATATACTGGCCTAGAGGAGGTTCAGATCTAGTATCAACACCGACAAAACGAGAAGTTCCCCAGAGCGTATCTAGGAAGCGACCAGATCTGGTTATGATTGAAGGGAGTCGCACTAAAGTTTGACCTGGACACACTAAAAGACCCAACAATCATCGAAGAGTTTCAATCAAGGTAGGAGGGAGATTTGCTCCACTGTTGGTTCTCAGAGAAGGACTTGATACAGGAATAGTAACAAAGTATCTTAATGCAGGTCTCATAGATACAACAACAGAGATCATGGGATGCACCAAACAAAAAAAAAGAAGCCATGGGTGACCAAAGAAAGTCTAGATCTTTATGATAGAAGAAAGTCACTGAAAAACTAAAATCACCCACCTGATGAGGTCGGCAGATATAAAGAGGTCAAGAAAGCGATACAACAAAAGATGAGAGAGGCGAAAGAAGCTTGGATATGTGAGCAATGTACAAACATCGAAGAGAGATTAAACAGAAATAATGCTAAAGGAGTATACAAGGTTGTCAAAGAACTTGTAACACCAAGACAAGGCAGGAACTGTATGATCCAGGATAAAAGCGGCACGTGCTTTATTGAGGAAAATGATGTACTGGCACGATGGACAGAGTACTGTTCCGAGTTATATAACTATAAAGGACGAAACGAACCTGAGAAAACAATCCGTCCAACATCAACAATTATAGAGGATAACTAACTGATAACGAAGGAAGACATAACTGCAGCGGTAATGACATTGAGAAAAGGGAAGACGGCTGGCGTGGACAATATACCAGCAGAGCTCTTAAAGGCAGGTGTAGAGGTGGTGGTGGAATGCCTGGCACACACCCGCAACACAATATGGAAGAAAGGAAACTGGCCGGACTTATGGACGAAATCAATGGTTATACCGTTACATAAGTCTCGAAACCTAAAGCTGTTTCAAAATTACAGAACAATAAGCCTCATCAGCCACCCTAGCAAGGTCATTCTTAGATTAAACCTCGACCGACTGAAACATCAAGCAGAGAACACCATTGCCGATGAGCAAGCAGTGTTCAGACAATGAAGAAGGACAACAGAACAGATATTTAATTTAAGGCTGCTAAGCATGCCAAATTGTACACTTTTCTGCTCCGTCCTCTCATGCGCCCCACTCCGCTCGAACCTCGTTAAATGTGGAAACTTTCCAGTCTGTAGATTGCTGCGCCAGCTATTGTGGTGTCCTCATCCAGCAGGCGGTCATTGATTGATTTCAAAATGTCACTTCTATCCATCACCAATGTGCCTCTGATGGGAGCTTGTAAAGCCATGATGTCAGCTCTTTCATTGCCCTGAATCCCGGCATGAGCAGGACAGTAGATTCAGGTCAACGTCTGGAGTTTTGAGGCCTCAACAGCTGTATACAAATCAATTTGTGCAGGTTATTACACCATGGCTAGGTGGTTTGTTAAGAACAGTGTAGATGACGCCTAACAGGCTGCAGGTCTACTTTGATCTAGTGTTTGAGTCTATTGAGATGGACTCGCACATTGGTTAGCTACCCTCCGCAAGCGCTTGTCCCAACGCAGGGGAGTATTAAGCTACTCGAGGCTGGTCCGCTAAGCAGGAAACCTTTCTCCCGGCTACATCCAGCTCATACCAGAGCTGGGACCTGCACAGGGACATCTGCCCATGTAGAGGTACAGGTCGACTAAGAACTAAGAACTCAGAACTAAGAACTGAGACCTCAGAACTGAGAACTAAGAACTAAGAACTCAGAACTCAGAACTAAGAACTGAAAACTCAGAACTGAGAACTAAGAACTGAGAACTAAGAATTGAGAACTCAGAACTAAGAACCGAGAAATAAGAACTGAGAACTAAGAACAAAGAATTAAGAACTGAGAAATAATAACTAAGAACTGAGAACTAAAAACTGAGAACTAAGAACTAAGAATTAGCAACTAAGAATTAAGAGCTCATAACTCAGAACTAAGAACTGAGAACTAAGAGCTAATAACTAAGAATTAACTCCAATAACATCCTTTTTAGGTCGGACACCGGAGAAGAAATACAACAATAACAACAACAAACCCACCAAAATTGGAGTGGTAGCACTGTCAGACGTTCGAGTGTTACCGGACCCAAAAAGAAAGCAAAAATAGTAACAGTAACCTGCGAGGCAGGTGGAAAGAGACAGCTAAGGAGGGATGCGCATGGAATAGGCTAACTCATTCAAAACTATAATAAATATGAGCAGGCTAACATTTGATGACGTATTGTACGTGTTGATGACATTTGGCATGCTCTAGCGGGAGCTGATAAAGTTTTGATTGATCGATTAAACAAAACAAGAGATGAGAATAAAACGTCTGATACACTGAGAGCGTATTCTAAGAGGCTACTAATAGGGCGCTCTAACCACTCAAGGATAAAGGACTCCCCAATGCGTGGTTTTTGTACACACCTTTATCGAAAGTGGATCAGTCATTTAAGTTTGAAAGAAAACGTTACAGACAATATCCCATAAATGATATAAGAATACATGACTAAATATTTAAGAACAATACCACATACAGGATTCAACTTTAGAAGTTTATGGTGTACAAGACCAGCTTCTTCATAATGTCAGAGCACTGTATCCGTTCGAGTACAAACGTCGTCAGAACGACTGATGGTGTCACAGATGCTTTTGAAATCACTACCGGCGTGAGACAAGGGTGTGTGCTTTCTCCTCTGTTGTTTAACATCTTCATGGACAAAATCGCACCAGAGACTGCTCAAATTGAGACATCTGAAGCAGAACATAACTCAATACACGAATTACTCTTTGCAGATGATCAGTGCTTGCTGTCCGACGATGAAAACAAACTGTAAAACCACATGAACGCGCTTGCGACTACTTGTGCTAAACACAATATGCGAATTAGCGAGAACAAAACAGAAACTATGATGATCAATAGAACTTCTGAGCCACTCAAGATAAATCTAAATGATATTGCTCTTCAACAGGTCTTAGAGTTCAAGTACTAGACCAGTATTTTTTGGGGGCAGACGGTAGGATCAACATGGGAAATTGAGACTAGGTGCCAGAAAGCATCTGAGGTGAATTATCAGCTGTCCCCACTGCTTAGACATCCGAGCATTAGTTTGGCAACAAAGCAACAGCTGATAGACAGTATATTTATGCCGACTCTGTGCTACCAGTGCCAAACATGGCCACTGTCAAGGGCGTGTGAGAGCAGAATTTCGACTTGTGAAATGAAGTGTGTGAGGAAAGTCATCGGTGTTACCAGGAGAGACAGAATGCGGAACGACGACATTCGACGTATGGTCGGCACTACGTCTTGTGCCGAATACATTTCCAGGCAGAAAATAAGTTGGTTTGGTCATCTCATGAGAATGCACCCTCATCAACTTCCACTGATGGCTTACAATGCTGGTAGATCTGGCTACAGGGTGAGGGGGCAGTCGCGAGGCAGGTGGATAGATGACATTATAGTGATTGTGCAACAACAAGGGCTCACATTGACCGACGCAACGCACTTGGCGCAGGATAGACGACTAAAGCTTCCCACGACGTTCAATGCACAAGTGGAAAGAAATCTAACTAACCACATATATGATACAGGAATAAAAGAAAGCTCTAGAAACAATAGCCCATATTTGATACGGGATTAAAGAAAGCTTTAGAAACAATAGCCGATATATGATACAGCAATAAAAGAAAGTCCCAGAATCAATAGCCCATATATGATGCAGGAATGGTGAGTGAATAATTCGTTGTTTGCATTGGATGAAAAGAAGAGCTAGATTTGTGTCTGTTAATGTTATTGCTTGCCAACGTGTTTAACTACTTATGCACATGTGAGAGAGTTATTAATGTTAATCGTAATGTATGTAGAACGAGGGCAGTGACTATTGTAAATATTTACACTACAAGACTGTCCACTATTCCACGACTTTCAAAGTAGTCGCAGGAGTGATCCCCTTATTAAAAAAAAGGCAAAAAATCAGATCCGGCAAATTATAGACCGGTGAGTTTAACGAGCATAGTCTGTAAATTGTTAGAGTCAATAATCAAAGAAAACATTGTAATGCATTTAGAAAAAATTTATCTAATTAGAAATAGTCAGCATGGGTTTACTAGAGGGAGATCATGCTTAACAAATCTATTAGAATTCATGGAGGAGGTTACTAAAATCATAGATAAAGGGGAGCCAGTGGATATTATTTATCTAGACTTTGCAAAGGCCTTTGATAGAGTACCTCATCAAAGATTATTTCGAAAGTTAAAATCACATGGAATAGGTGGCGAAGTTGCCAAATGGATTGAAAATTGGTTAACGGGAAGAAGGCAGAGGGTGGGCATAAATAAGGAGTACTCTGAGTGGTGTGAAGTGAAAAGTGGTGTGCCACAGGGCTCGGTTTTGGGACCAATTTTGTTCTTGATATATATAAATGATTTGGACATTGATATGAGATCCATGATTGCAAAATTTGCTGATGACACAAAACTATGCAGTAGTGTCTCATCTAAAGCGGAAGTGGATATATTGATGTCGGATTTAGATAAAATTCGAGAATGGTCTGTAAGCTGG
The DNA here is from genome assembly GCA_036924085.1 of Ariolimax columbianus. Lineage (NCBI taxonomy): Eukaryota > Metazoa > Mollusca > Gastropoda > Stylommatophora > Arionidae > Ariolimax > Ariolimax columbianus. Next base: position 65,092,490 of record JAVGWX010000017.1, read on the forward strand.
CAAATGGAGTTTAATGTAGATAAATGTACAGTCATCCACATGGGTAGATCCAATATTGAACATAATTACAGAATGGGAGAAAACAATATTAGAAAGATAGATAAGGAAAGGGACTTAGGGGTTATAATAGATCATACAGGAAAGGTGATGAGCAAGTTAAGGTAGATTGGAGTACTGTGTACAGGTGTGGAGTCCTTATCATAGAGGGGACATAAACATGCTAGAAAGAATACAAAAAAGAGCGACAAAGATGATAGTGGGATTCCAGAATTACAGTTATGAGGAACGACTCATAAAAACAGGCCTACAGTGTCTCGAAGAGAGAAGAATTCGTGGTGACTTAATACAGGTTTATAAGATGATCAGAGGAATCGATAAATTAGACTATAACAAGTTTTTTTTTAAAATACAGCCACCTACAATAACACGAGGGCATAGCTACAAGCTGATTAAAGAGAGGTCCAGGTTAGATATTAGGAAATATTTTTTTAGTCAGAGAGTGGTGTCTGCTTGGAATGCATTGCCAGGGGAGGTAGTGGAGGCAGGGACAGTTAATGCATTTAAGAATAAAATGGATGCGCATAGCTTTTAGAGCAAGGTGATGTAAATGTAACTGGTTGTATACAGACTCTGCAGGGTCTTCTAAACCAGTATAAAGACGTTAAGTTAAGTTAAGTTAAAACAATTCAGTACAGTTCAAGTGCCATATCTGCATCGAAGGTCGGCGGCAATGAATTTCCAGTATACTCTATCTCTTGCCTTAATGATGCAATCTGACAGGCTTTTTCCAGTCCATCTCCTGATGTTATCCATCCACTTAAAGCGTTGCCTGCCTCTTGAACGACTGCCTTACTTTCCATCCTACCCTCTAGTAGTAGGATCTACAACAAGGAAGTATGTCTTGTTATATGATCCAAATAACGAAACTGTCTAACCCTGATTTCGGTCATTAATTCTCTTTTCACCCCCAACTTTTTCAATACCTCCACATTTATTTTCTGTCTTTCCAAGAAATGCGACCCAATCTCCAATATACCCACATTTCGAAGGCTTCAACACTCTTTTACAAATCCTTTACAAAACTATATTTACGGGTTTTTTTCTGATGTTTGTGTTGTTTTCGGATGTTTACGTCTTTTTTCTGATATCTGTGTTGTTTATTTCGAAATCGTGAAGTCTGCTGAACTTGAAATGACAGGATTGTATTCATTAACAAAACATAACTCATCATTTTGATTTCACATTCCAAATATTTTGTCCCCGTTTAGCTAAGAACAACAGTATGTACAACTTTTGCTACTTTTTGTCTGAAGAAAGTTGGTGTGCTCATTAGTTAATAACTAAGTTGTATTAAACTGAATATTTTACTCATTACTCAGTTGCTCGATCGGTTACGAACGAACAGTACCTGAGTATCACTCCAGCTGAGTGAGCCAGCCATAACGGAAGTAAACATTGCTGAAAGTGTACACTATCAATAACTGGAATGCATTATTAATGTGCAAATAAGTTTAATGTTAATCTATGTTTTTACAGCTAAAGCTATAATTGATGAAATCCTTTTTTTTTTGTACATAATATTAATGTCAGTGAGCTTGACACTCCAGGGTGACATATCTGAGTGATGGGACTGCTCAGTAGTCTACTGTAAAAAAAAATTGTCTCTATTTTGGTAGAGCTTAAGGTGGATAGAGCAAGGTGTGATAAATGTCACAAATGTGGAAGCCAAAGCTGTGCCAAAAGTACAGAACAATAAGCCTCATCAGCCACCCTAGCAAGGTCATGCTTAGATTAATCGTCGACCGATTGAAACCCTAAGCAGAGAATATTATTGCCGAGGAGCAAGCAGGGTTCAGACAGGAAAGAAGCACTACAGGACAGATATTTAATTTAAGACTGCTAAGCGAGAAATATCTAGAACAGCAGCAAAAACTGTATCATGTGTTTGTCGATTTGAAGAAGACATTTCATAGGGTATGGCATAAAGCGCTTCGGGCAACCATGAGGATGTATAAAATCAACATAAATATTTTAAAGGTCCTTCAACACCTGTATGACAAGGCGTCCAGCACAGTTCTTGTGAATGAGAAGAGAGGGGACTGGTTTCGCACACCAGTTGGTGTGCGACAGGGTTGTACACTCTCTCCAACTCTTTTCAATATATTCCCTGAGAGAATTATGAGTGAGGCACTTGGAGGTCACGTTAGTACAGTCAAGATAGGGGGCCGAACGATTACCAACCTTCATTTTGCAGATGATATCGACGGGTTGGTGGGTTCAGAAGCAGAACTCCAGCAATGGGTCAGAAGGCTCGATGAAACAGCTCTTGACTATGGTATGGAGATAAACGCTGGAAAGACAAAATTAATGACCAACAACGCTGAGGGCTTCAACAGTAGGATAAAAGCTAATGGCCAGGAACTCAAAGTGGTTGACCGTTTAAATATTTGGGTTTGATTGTCAGTGATGGAGGATCAAAATGTGAGGTGTTGGCCAGAATAGCACAGACAATAGCGTCGTTTGCATGGCTTACCAAAATCTGGCAAGATAAACGGTTGGCACAATGCAACGAAAATCAGATTAATGCGTACATCGGTCCTATCAGTATTCCTCTATGCTTGTGAGACATGGACAGTTACAGCTGACCTACAACGAAGGATACAGGCCTTGGAGATGAGATGTTTCCGAAGACTTTTAAACGTCATGTACAAAAATCAAGTTACAAATGAGGAAATATGAGATAGAAATACAACAGCAATAGGGCCTTTTGAAGACCTCTTGGAAACTGTCAAAAGAAGGAAACTCGCTTGGTACGGTCACATATTGAGATCAAATGGTTTTGCAAATATGATTCTGCACAGAAAGGTGCAAGGCAGCGACGAAGAGGCCGTCCCATAAAGAGGTGGGAGGACAACATAAAGAGGTGGGAGGACAACATAAAAGAATGGACCAATCTCCGACCAGAAGAGGCACCACAGGCAGCAATTGCTGACAAAGAAGGATGGTGAGGTGTTGTGAGTATGTCTTCATGTGTGCCCCAACAACCTCAATGATTACGGGATGACCTGACCTAACCTGACCATGCATAGTGCTAGATGAAATTCTCAATGGGTTGTGCAACATTCTGGAGGGTAGGGTGAATTGTTCCTGAAAATTTAAAAGTAAAATGCACAAATATGTATATTTTCAAAGTAAAGCTTATCTATTCCTTATCATATTTGTTAGATGCTGTAAGGGCTGTGTGATGTATTGCCAACAATTTGACCCTCAAAGATGATAGAAGGAGAGGAAACTCTGCAAGAAAATGGAGGGGGTCAGGGAAATGTTACACATGATGGGGTAAATTGGTGAAGTAAATGCTATACTGGTCCTGCTATCCACAGTAAAAAATTTCTAGACACCATGGCAAGCAATAATTAACAAATTCAGAACTTATGAAAACCAAATGGCGAATATAGCACTCAAGGAGGGAACAACTAGTCACGACCTTACAACCAGTCTTAGGACTGATCCATCTGAGGATATGGTAAAAAGCAGATAGGTGCTCAGACAACCTTAAACTCGTCTTTACTTTATGGTGTGAAAACATGGACAATTGGGGGAGAAATGATTGGGGGAGGAAATTTATACAGTTGAAATGTGAATATATAGAATAACATGGAATATGTCCTTTAAAAAAAAGAAAACAAAATAAGGAAGTCTTGGTGCAATTAGGAGTGCAAAGAGTCTTCCGTGTTAGTCGTGAAATGTTTACAGCGTTATCTGCGCCTTTCGGCTGAGCACATCATGTTTCTGCGAGGAATTTTTGAAACCTGTTTTACCTTCTCTCTTCCTGCAAACAAATTCTGAAAAATAACTATAGACAGGAGTGGCTAGATCAGTGGGCCACATCCCAGACAGGCAAATATATATTTTAAATACCAAGCAAAACCAGATCCCCAGGACCCAGCCAAGAAACTGAATCGAAGAGACAAAAGTTTGATCTTCAAGCTGAGAACAAGGCATGTCGCGCTCAACAAACATCTAAATAGATTAGACCTACTATGTGAACCAAAATTCAGATTCTGCCATGACCACAAGGAGTTAGCTGAGCCCTGACTTTGTGCCCAGGGCTGGCCAATTTGCAAAACCTGCTGCTCCCACCATACCAAACCATACACAACACGCTTTACACATCACTACAACAATTGAGGAGGACGTTTACTTTAGTCCGGGAGGCATTGGACTGTCAAGAACTGCCAGCTCACAGCTAAAGGGATTATATCATCATCATCATTACCTTTTCTCTTCAATCGCCATTCTGTAAGCCAGGCTGCATGGGTTCAACCTGTTTCCAGGACCACCACTTGGAGCTGGAATAGGGTCTTGGTCAGCTCTTGTTTTCTGACTATGTGCAAGCAGCTAGCTTTGAGTTACTGGCTCCTTTGCTATTTCGACCCTGAGTCAGCCAAACAATAAAGATATTTTTGTCACATCGAAAGTCACAACACCTTGCTAAAAACAATACAAGAAGAAAAGGTTAAGGGCACAGGTGGGAGGATAACATTAAAAGATGGACAGACAAGAATGACAGATTGTACCAACAAGGTGTGTATTAACAATGGGAACATACTCCAATAACTTTCGTTCAGGTGTGGCCCTCATCCCGAGGCTGCAGAGTTCTGTGCTCCACCTGGGGAGTCTGTAGGGATTTCGGTCAAACATACTGCGCGTGAACAATCCTCAGTAGTTGGACATGGTAGTGGTCGATCGTCGCAACAGGCCTTTGAAGCCTAAGCAAACATGATTATTATTATTAGAAGCAGAGGCACTGAAGGCCGCAGCTGAGCTTGTAAAACCAAGATAAAGATATTCACCAAAAAACATAGAATTCCCGACTAATGCCCCATCAGTATTAGCAACGCTAAAACAACGCAAAAATTAAGATCTCGAGCAATGTATGTTCTCCCTGACACAGCTCTCAGCAGAACATCCAACATTGGTCATACAGTGGATCTGATTCCACTGCAATATCGAAGGCAATGAAGCTGCAGACAAACTAGCAAAGTGTGGAGGAGCATCCGCACAAACAGACTTAAGTATCACATATAATGAGGCCAGGACCGTAATTAAAGCCAACTTCAGGGGGAAAATGGGCTGATCAACACCCCTCTAACTAGAGAAGAGCAAATCATCATCTTCAGACTGTGAACTAGGCATAACAGACTCAGGGGTCATCTTTTATTTTTATTTATTTTCTTTTTTGCTTTCGCCTAATTTTTCTGTTTCCCATGGCGGTGTGCGTTGCACTGTGGTTTTTATTTTGCGCCTATCGGCCCAGTGCATCCGACTTCAGCACGCATTTTATGTAAGGGTCTGCTTCCTCCTGCATTTTCTAAGGGTTTGCTTCCCCGGGGTAACGGCCGGTGCTGTGATGGGGATCGAACCCTGCACCTTCGGGTCGTGAGCCGTGCCACTTAACCACTAGGCCACGCCGTCCCCGGTCATCTTTACAACAAAATAAGGATTGGGACAGATGACAAGTGTCCGTGTGGGGAACATACCATGACCGTGGAACACAACCTACAAAGCTGCATTCTCATTGAGGAAGAGAGAAAACAATACTGGCCTTGCGAGACAGATATGAGACAAAAGCTGTATGGAGATGAAACAGCCTTACAAACAAGGGTGTCCTTTTTAAGAGAAACCCGGACCTTGACCTGAGGATGAACGAAGAAGAAGAAGAAGAAGAACCATAAACACAAGAGACAGAGGATGTTGAAGATCCATTGCAAATTACCTTCAATGTAGAGATGGCACGAGAACTGACCCGTGAAATCTTTTAACACTTTATATTATGGCTAGCTTGGCTTCGTTTGTTCTTAATCTCCCACTACCAATCCCTGAAAGGGCTTAAGTAGCAGAATGTAGTCCAGAGAAAAGGAATGCGCTGTGTCGTAGTTTACAGCTTGGCTGCGATATTTGCACCTTTCGGTCCAACACATCCGATTTCAGTAAGCATTTTTTGGGTACCGGGTTAGCATTCCCTCTTCGATCCCTTCTCCTTAGCCAGTTTGCCCTGTTGCAACCTGTTATCCAGGTTCACCGCATGGAGGTGTAGAAGGGTCTTTGCAGCTCTGGTTCGCTGGCCCTGACACTAGCAGTCAGCTATGGGTCGCTGACCGTTGCAACTCATGTGCTGCTCAGCATCTTGATCTCACTTTATATTATATATTAGCACATGTTGTCAGACTAATTCTTTATAAATTTAATTTATTTTTATCTCTTTCCAGATGCCTGGCAGGGTCAAAGTCCGTATTTTGAGTGGGAGAGATCTGCCTGTCATGGACAGAGCAAGTGATCTGACTGATGCTTTTGTTGAGGTAATGTGTTTGTACACAGTGAAATGATAATGATATGGTTAAATGACTAAATAGCATGATGATGGTGTGGTGATGACGATGGTGGTGGTGCTGGTGATGAAGGATGGGGTTGATGATGATGAGGATGGTGGTGGTTGTGGTTGTGATGTTGATGATGATGAGGATTGTGGTGCTGGTGGGGGTGATGATGATGGTGTGGTGATGACGATGGTGGTGGTGCTGGTGATGAAGGATGGGGTTGATGATGATGAGGATGGTGGTGGTTGTGGTTGTGATGTTGATGATGATGAGGATTGTGGTGCTGGTGGGGGTGATGATGATGGTGTGGTGATGACGATGGGGGTGGTGCTGGTGATGAAGGATGGGGTTGATGATGATGAGGATGGTGGTGGTTGTGATGTTGATGATGATGAGGATTGTGGTGCTGGTGGGGGTGATGATGATGGTGTGGTGATGGTGGTGGTGGTGATGATGAAGGAGGGGGTTGGTGTTGATGAGGATGGGGGTGATGATGATGGGGGTTCTGATAGTGGTTTTGTTGATGATGAAGAAGGGGTTTGATGAAGATGATGGTGCTGTTGGGTGATGATGATGGTTGTGATGATGATAATGATGATACTTACTTTCCATATCCAAGGTTGCTGTAGAGATCGCTGCTGGATTCATGCTAATGGCCTCTCCTACATTATTGTGTCCCCAGGACCACCTTCATGGGGGGCCCCCTGTTTCTTACAGAGCCTGCTGATGGGCGCGACCAAGTACCTGGTTCCGAAGTTCCATTTCTGGCACCTGTATCAATTTGTATCATCTCTTTATACAGCGGCTATCAAAGCTTGTCTGTTGAAAACAATACTGGAAGGAAAAGTCAACAACTCTGTGAGTGGGAAGATAATACCAAAAGATGGACAGAAAATACTGGTAGATTGTACTATCAAGGCAGAGGACATTGTATATCCATTGTCTGACTTGTGTTGTTGCTACTCGATCTGAACTGAATGTCTTTGGTCATTCTTATTGTTACATTATCAATAGCTCTTTGAAAATGTATCTAAACCGTTTTGAATGTATTTCACTTTAGGTTAGATTTGGTGCGGAGATTTTTAAGACAGACGTCTGTAAGAAGTCCCTGAATCCACAGTGGAATTCGGAGTGGTACAAGTTTGAGGTTTGCAGTGGTTGCTAATTATATATTTCTAAGTCACATTACATTATCGCATTATCCTTGTTGTCAGTTCGGCAGATGTGCTGTATGCGAGGAAGCCAACAATATTTTGTATGTGTCCAGGTCTTTTGCAACGCTGCACTAGTGCTGGTCTAGGTCTTTGGTGAGTCCATCTCGCCATCCCATAAGTGGGCGACCTTGTAGATGTGTACAATCATATATATGTCTACCAAAACGTTGTTCTATGCGTCCACCTGTTGTCAGGCATGTGTACTACATGTCCAGTTGAACGATGTCTGCGTGATATCGCTGCTTCCACAACGTCTCCAAACAAAATTTGATGTTGAATTTCTTAGTTTTGGATCTTATTTTGCAACTTTTAGTACGTGCCGTTCCGTTGCTCTCTGATTGACTCTGATCTTCTCAGCATCTGTTTTGCACAATTCTGCACTTCACATCCGTAAATCATTGCTGGAATGACCATGAAATTGAAAGTGTGTGTTCTTGCTGTGGTGACTTTCCAAGAGATGAGAGACACCACATTTCCTAGTAGTAATAATAGATGTATGGTAAATCACCACCTCCACCTTATATATATATGTTGTTGTTGTTCAATGCCCACACCGAGTAAGTGGACCCTGGTCCTCAAGGAGGGTGTGGTTTCATCTGCATGACTCTCATTACTACAGGGATAATGTCGATCCACATCTCGTCAGTCAGACTGCCTTGAAAACAGCCTGTTTCTAGGGAACTCTACATGGAAGAGGTGATAGTGGTCTTGGTCATTATGTTGGGCCTGACCTGACTAGCGTCACAGTTCACTATATACATATATCATCATGAGTCCCATAACCTAGAAGGTCATTGAGGCACCGTTGTTGCAGTTTGTCGAACCAGTTCCCACCATACGTCTGGATTTCTCGCCAGGATATTAGTTTCAGCTAAAGACCTTCCCATCCACTCTTTTATATTGTCCTCCCATCTCTTTTTTGGTCTCCCTCTCAGACGCTTCCCAGGCACAGTGCCTTGCAGGATGGTCCTGGTCAGCCCTACCGATCGTGATATATGTCCATACTTACTTAGTCGCTCCTCTTCTACCGTGTGGTGTAGAGGGAAATTTGATATATGTCCATACCATGTAAATTTTCGTTTTTTTAATTTAGTCAATAAATTTTTATATTGACCTAACTTCTTCCTAACAATTTCAAGAACACTCAATTGTAACGCGATCCAAATATGAAAGCGAAGAATTCTTTGCAAGCATCTCATTTCCATTATACAAATTGTACGTTCTAGGGCAGCCGTCAGAGTCTAATTCTCACACGCGTAGAGGTATACTGAAGTGGCAACTGTATACATTAGTCAGCTTTGATTTAAGGTTAATGTTCTTGTCTTTCCAGATTATTTGCAGTCTGTTCAGGGCGACCATGGCCATCGCTGTTCTTGACTGGATCTCCGCTCTAGACCCCTCTGCATTCATTTCTGCTCCCAGATATTTGAACCGCGTAATACTTTCCAGAGGTTCACCTTTCACCATAATCGGGTTTTAAATACCCTCTGGGTATCTGACCATGACCTTACACTTCTCTGCACTGATTTCCATCCCTAATTTCTTGGTAGCATTATTCAGGTTTGCGACAAGTCTTGCAAGATCAGGCTCTGTTCCAGCCAGACTGGTAATGTAGTCGGCAAACCAGAGTTTGGTGAGTATGCGTCCACATATACTGACCGTTCCTACGTGGTGTTCATCCAATGCTTCTGACATAATGTGTTACAGAAAAACATTGAAAAGTGTCAGAGAGTCTACCATAGGGCTTCATGTCCCATACTATTAAAAGCCTTTTTTACAACAACAACAAAATATATATATATTGTAGCAGATCCCACTGTTTGCCCTGGGGTTATTCTAACTTAGAACATTATCACATTCATCCACATCAATCCATGACCACACACTGCAAATAATATAGCACACAGCAGATGGCATATTTATTATATAATACTCATACCAGAAAAATGAGTAGTGAAATTACAAACACAATACAATACATATCATCTTAACTAAATATTCCTATATTATATATATGTTAATATAAATATTAACTAAATCGGAAATTTTAAGCATTAGCTATTGATGGAATTCCCAGCTATCTAACACCCAGTTCTATTGCCGTACACATATCACACACACATCTCTTTAACTGCATCCTCAACACACCTTATCAAAAACTCTTCCTCACTCAAATCGCCTCAGGCGGGCGATCTGGACATACCTCATTCACAACGTGTCCTGCTTACAACACACATTCAGATTATCTATTAATACAAAACTCACACACCTATTTGAGCGATCCTGTTCTATCACTAACATTTGTACAACAGTCTATCAATCGCTCCTCTATCAAATCGGTGAGCTAAATGAACTCCTATCTACAGTCTCTCTCGCCCTCATCCCCTCACCATCCAGCCTGCCTGAGCTAAACGTTGTCGCATCTTATATACACTCAAGCAATATCAGAGCTGACTAATGAATCTCAGGGGGATGGCTCTATTCAGTCGTTATTGGAACGAATTACTCTGAACACCTGTCACTCATCTATCGCAGCAAGCTCCGCTGCCATCCCGTTGTCACTCACCCCCTACTGTTCAAATCGGAACGCCAGTGGTCCATTCCTACCTGTCCACATTCTTTGCCCCAACTCCGTTTTCCTTTGTTGAGACGGTGAGTGGCCTTGGCATAGTGTCCAGACGGAGAGTAACCTTGGCACGCATTCAGGTACCTATGTTCTGAGTCGTCAACCACATCACCCCTGCCCTAAACTCTCTTGCTCCGGCTGGAACTGTTACATTATATATATATATATATATATATATATATATATATATATATATATATATATAGTGACTATTATACAAAGTGCAATATGGCTTGAACACATGGCATGTGGCTAAGAGTATCACATGCAACCCTGATGACCTTCATCAACAAATGTCTTTGTTGGATACTTCACATAAGATGGCTGGGGGAGGGGTTGCAGAAGATGCAGCAGTGAATGAGATGACAGCAACCAGCGACCCATAGCTGTCAGCTTGCATCAAGATCAGGGAACCAGAGCTGACCACCTTCTTCTTCTTCTTCGTACGCAGTCAGACAGTAACCATTATTTTTTCGAAAAAAGCGGCGGTCATCCTGAGGCTGTCGCCACTGCCATAGAGCTTGTCTTGCAGTTCCACTGGTGATGGCCACATCTGCTCTCTCTGATCCTCGTATGTCGGGCAGTTCTGCAGCAGATGTTCAGCGGTCATTTTACCAGTACCGCACGGGCATTCGTCGGTACACCCTATCTTCAATTTGTTGAATAGGTGGTACCTCAGTCTATTGTGGCCAGTGCGAAGTCTGAAGACAACGACCTGCTCTCTTCGGTTCAACTGATAATAGGCATCGTTTTTGGTGTAACCAGTATGTTCGGTTTCCCATTTGGTCATGTATCTGGCTTTGATAAGCCGTTTTGACTCTTCGTACGTCATACTAGTATCTGTTTGTGGTAGTCTTGCACCGTCTTTTGCCAGTCTGACTGCCTCCTCATTGCCTTGGATGTTGCAGTGTGATGGGACCCACTGTACCACTACCCTTTTTGGTGCGGACTGCTGGCACAGTTTGCAGAGTGCTGCTCTTAAGTCATTAAGCTCAGTATTTTTCTGGCTTTTTAGCGCTGTGACTACGGCGAGAGCATCTGTAAGCAGGACTATATGGCTTTCATTTTCACTGTGTGTCACCATTTCTTCCACTGCCGCCCTCAGTGCCTCTGCCTCCGCTCTGAAATTGCTTGTGTACTTACCAGTAGCGAATGACAGTGTTATTTGTCTGCCATTTGGTAGGTTCAGGAATGCTCCTGCCCCTCCGTTCTGTGTTGTGTTTGTTACAGAACCGTCGGTGTATGCATGGGTCCAGTCCATGCTTGGGTAGCTTTTCGTTATGAAGCTTAGGGTAGTATCTCTCCTTTCTTTTTCAGTCTGGCCAGAGCTGACCAATACCCTATTCTGTCTCAAAGTGGCACTAGTGTAGTCTGACTATGACAATAAAGATTGCAGCTGAGAGGGAAATCTAGTACCCATAAAAGCCAGCTGAAACTAGAAGTGTCAGGCCAAAAGGGGTAGATATCACACATCACGTTTTTTATCAGGACGAACGCCAAAGAAGAAGATTGTAACCCGTCCTGTGGCCAAGATTTATGGAAGAGAAGAGCCAGTTAAGTCAGAGTCTCATGGTCAAAATTAAAGAAGACAACACAGAATAGGAATGGATGGAGAGCATCTGTTTTGACGTGATGTTCCAAATGGAACCAGAATGGCGTATTGTGATAACACAATGAGATGAAGAGTAATGAATTGTAATTGTTTTCCTTATACAATCGCTTATTATAACTTTGCTTATTTGCTTCTTTGAAACAGGTTGACGATGAGGTTCTACAGGACGAGCCACTAGATCTGAGGTATTGTTTCTTCTTCTTCATCGTACGCTGTTTACAGCGATATTTACGTTGCACTGTTTTATTTTGTTAAGCCTGTGGCTCAGTGCATCCGATTTCAACAGGCGTTTCTGTAGGGTTTCCCTCCTTAGCCTTTGGCTGTCCCCAGCCTATCTGCAAAGCAGCAGTTATTTTTGGTCAGAGTTGTCTTTCTTAGGGAAGTTGTCTTGCAAGACTAACGAGTCTTCCCCACTCGTGTTTATAGGGTTTGGCAATGATATGATGGACTATGTACTAGTTTGTACTATCACGGAAGAGAGGCAGTCCAGTGTGACTGTGTCTCAGGATCGTCACGTCCTGCCAGAAATGTAGCATATGCATGTGAGTGAGGTATCTCTTTGCTCCCTTTATTTTCTCGGCTCATCTGCAGTGATGGCACGCCTAGCATTCCCCGCCACCTGGGACGTTGTCACAATAGGGCAGAGGTGCAATGTCCGCTGGACTGCATCTCTTCTGCGTCCATTGGTATGGCTGATAGCAGACAGAGGTAAAGAGCGAGGCAGGAATGCATTTGGCCAGGTGCATTTCTGCAGCTCGACCAGGCCGGGCTGAGACGCGAGCCTGAGGTATTGTTTCAATATGTATGTTGTTGTTGTTGTTGTTGTTGTTGCTATCCAAGCTATACATGACAACAACATCAATAATATTCTCACATTATCCTCGTTGTCAGTCTGCCAGATGTGCCGTATGCGAGGACTCCAACAATATTCTGTAACCCTCCCGATCTTTTGCAACACTGAATCAATGCGAGTCTAGGTCATTGGTCAGTCCCATCTCACCATCCCTTAGGTGGGCGACCCCCGTGGACGTGTACAGGCATATGACCACCATTACGTTGTTCTACGTGTCCATCTGTTGTCAGGCGAGCGTACCACATGTCCAGCCCAACGATGTTTGCATAATAAAGCTGCTTCCACAACGTCCAGAAACAAAGTTTGATATAGCATTTCTTCGTTTCGGATCTTGTCCTATATCTAAATTTGTAGTATGCGATATTCCCTTGCTCTCTTAGTTACTCTGATCTTGTCAGCATCTGTTTTGCGCAAGTTCCGCACTTCACATCCGTAAATCAATGCTGGAATGACCATGGAATTGGATGTGTGTTTGCCAATAGTGCGGTAAAAGTTAAGGGTATATGGTTCTTAGTTCTTAGTCGACCTGTACTTCTACAGGGGCAGATGCACCCTGTGCAGGTCCCAGCTCTCGTATGAGCTGGATGTAGCAGAGAGAAGGATTTCCTGCTTAGCAAGCTAGGCTCGAGCAGCTTAATCCTCTCTGCGTTGAAACAAGTGCCACGGAGAATGGTTAACCAATGTGCGAGTCTATCTTAATGGACTCGAACACAAAAGTAAAGTAAATCTGCAGCCTGATAGATGCCATCTATGCTGCTCTAAATAGACCACCTAAAGATGGCCGGTGTTATGCCATCTCACACAGTTAGTTGCCTCTTACAAGATGCTCTCTATTGGACAGTGGTGCTATTATTGTCCCTGTCATTCATACACAAAGACCACGGCGGAGCACTCGGGACTGTTAAATGCTTGTCCCTGTCATTCATACACAAAGACCCCGGCGGACCACTCGGGACTGTTAAATGCTTGTCCCTGTCATTTATACACAAAGACCCCGGCGGACCACTCGGGACTGTTAAATGCTTGTCCCTGTCATTTATACACAAAGACCCCGGCGGAGCACTCGGGACTGTTAAATGAAATGTTATATGGTAGGGGAAGTAACTCATTGTATTTTTATTTGTGAAACCAGTGCGGCGTGTTCGTTATATAACTAGTTAAAATATTCTGGTCTGTAAGAGAAGAAGCACGAGTTAAAAACTACTTGGGCCCTCCTGGATGGAAGCTCTTTTGTCAAAGCATATAATATTGGGCTCTCTTGGATAGAAGATCTTTTGTCAAAGCATACAATATGCTTTTACATGGCATTGTAATGGCAAATGGAGTTTAATGTCGATAAATGTACAGTCATCCAAATGGATTGATCCAATAGGGAACATAATTACAGAATCTGCGAGAACAATATTAGAATGATAGAAAAGGCAAGGGAACTAGGGGTTATAATAGATCATACAGGTAAAGTGAGTGAGCAAGTCCAGGTAGCTGTGAAAAAGGCAAGTGCAATGTAAGGTATGATTAAAAATAAATATTAAACATAGGATCAAGGAAGTGATAGTCAAACTGTATAAAGCTTTAGTTAGATCGAGATTGGAGTACTGTGTACAGGTGTGGAGTCCTCATTGTAGAGAATATATAAACATGCTGGAAAAGATACAAAAAAAAAGAACGACAAAGCTGATAGTGGGATTCCTGAATTACAGTTATGAGCAAAGACTCAGAAAAATCGTCTAGAAAAGAGAAGAATTCAATGTGACTTAATGCAGGTTTATAAGATGATCAGAGGAACGGATAAATTAGACTATAACAAGTTTTTCCAAATACAACCACCTACAAGAACAAGAGGGCATTGCTACAAATTAACTAAAGAAAGGCCCAGATTAGATATAAGGAACATTTTGTTTAGTCATATTATCACCATAGTATATATCACCACAAACAGTAGTGAATGCTTGGAATGCATTGCCACAGGAAGTAGTGGAGGCAGGGACAATTAATGCATTTAAGAATAGATTGGATGAGCATAGCTTTTAGAGCAAGGAAATGTAAAGGAAACTGGTTGTATACAGACTCTGCAGAGCCTTCTAAACCAGTATAAAAACATTAAGTTAAGTTTGCTTGAAATGTGAGGAATATGGTGTGACAGGTCAACTACTCAATGGCATTCTAGCTTTGTACGCAAAAAGTGAAGGTACAGTACGAACGAATGCAGGTATGACAAAATGGTTTCTAATGCCGAGTGATGTTCGGCAGGGGTGTTTTCTTTCTCTACTTGTGTTCATAATTTATATGGAGTAAAATGACACAGTTTGCTAACCCTCATGAAGAGTCCCTCAATGAACTGTTGTTTGCTGATGATCAGATCATCTGTTACCAAGATGGAGAAGACCTACAACACTACCTGAACTATCTCCATTTCACTTGTAACGAATATGACATCAATATCAACACAGGCAAAACAGAGACTGTTGAAATCGCATGAACGTGTACAGAGAAGTTTCCACATTAGTGACATTGGTATCAAGCAAGTAAGGGAGTTCAAATACCTGGGTAGTATGTTCACTGATGACGGCAGAGTGAACAGATAGATTGCACATAGAATTCAGAAGGCGAACAGGCTTCACTTTCAAATTCACAGATTTTGAAACATCCTAGAGTGCTTCTTTCCACTAAGAGGAGGCTGATAAATGTACTATTTATTCCTACATTGTGTTACCAATGTCAATCTTTGTCCTTACTAGAAATACATAAAAGTATGATCCACAGCTGTGAGATGTGCTGTGTGATATGTGCAGCCGGAAAGACAATCCGTGACTGAATCGGCAACACCATGCTGAGGCAGACAGGGGGGACAAACCCAGTTAGGGCCTACATTAACTCTCAACAGATCAAGTGGTTTGGTCAATTAGTCAGAATGTATTATGACCAGCCTGCAGCAAGAGCATATCATATGGAGGTCTCCGGTCCACGAGAAAGAGGCAGACCTCGACGTCGATGGATAGAGGGTGTCTCTGACACTCTCTCAGAAAGTTACACCTAACGACAACAGAAGCCTCCCACTTCGCGATAACAAGAAATCTATACATCCCACCTCTCTGCGACGCCGTATGGCGAAAGCAGAAATACAAAAGAAGAAGCTTAAAATGTGAGGAGACACTACAAAGAAATATACAAAAGTGTGTCGAAGACAATAGCGAAGAACTGGACAACGATGTTTAAAGAAGGACATGAGTTAATAAAAGATCTTCTGATACCAGGTCAGGCGCATATTGTTGCGTCAGAAGATGCAGTCGCCAAACTTGATGCAGTAATTCGGGTGGACCGCCGCCGGAGCTTATGTTCGTCACACTTTTGTCACCATACACTGCCTGCATTTTGCGATGAATGTCAACTGGTCTACATTCTTCAGCTGTTAGAAACCGAATCTCCGCTCGCTGATCAACTATGGACGGATTCCGTATCACACCCGCCATGTTTTCAACGGTCTGCTGAGGAAACTATGAGTTGGAGGGTAATGACATTTTGCAAACTTGACGATTGGTATGTGCTGTTTACATCAGAAGTGACATCATCATGCGCATCGTACATATGTTCACTTGGTGCAGTTAGGTCTGGTTTCATTTGAACTTGCCTTGTACAAGACCACAGAATCCAATATACAGGTTAAACAAATAGGCCATCATGCCATAATATGGAAAAGAAGTTATCAATAACCAAAATGCTGAGCAGCGCATGAGCTGCAGTGGTCAGCGACCCATAGCTGACTGCTAGCGTCAGAGCTTGCGAACCAGAGCTGCCAAGACCCTGCTACACCTCCACGCGGTGATCCTGGATAACTGGCTGCAGCAGGGCAGACTGGCTAAGGAGAAGGGATCGAAGAGGGAATGCTAACCCAGTACTCAAAAAATGCTTGCTGAAGTCGGATGTGTTGTACCGAAAGGTGCAAATATCGCAGTCAAGCTGTAAACTACGACACAACGCATTCCGTTCTCTGGACTACATTCTGCTACTTAAGCCCTTTCAGGGTTTGGTAGCAGGAGATTGAGAACGAACGCAGAAGAAGAAGAAGAAGAAGAATGGTGTATAGTGTGTCCGTAAGCAGGTAAAATATCACCTCAAAAAAGAAAGAATATGAGTTGGTGGTCAAGAGGTTTGGACAAATCTCATGACCTAGCGGTCGAGGGTTCAAAACCTTAGTAAAGTAAAGTATCCCATAGCATTACTGCCGTAGGGGTGTGAGGTGTTAGCGATTTCACATCTCAAAAGCTCGGCTATATGAGGGCGGTAGCCATCTCCTCTCCCTCGCCGCTTTTACTTCCCGGGCTGAACAGCACTATGCGGCTCCACTTTAGTAAGGCAGATTTTTTGGTAACAGAGGTAAATTTAAAATATGCTGCATGTTGATTGCAGGAGCAAGCAGCCTTTATTCCTCAGTTTTATACATCCTCCCTGCAATTGGAATAAAGACTACATTTTTTTTAAAATACGAGGCGTATAAAACTCGGCCCAATAGATTTATTACAAACATATCAAAGGAACATCGGCAGGTGTCGCAAAAATAAATAAAGCAATTGTTATGAAGTAAGCATATGCCGGGGTTCGGCACATGCATTCAGACACGCATCCCGTCGTTTGGGTAGACGTCGGATGTCGCCCGAGAAAAATGACTTTGGTTGCTCATTGCACCATTTGGTCACCGATTCCATCTTCTTCTTCGTTCGTTCGTTCTCAATCTCCCACTACCAAGCCCCGAACAGCGCTTTGTAAGTAGCAGGATTAAGTCAGGAGAACGGAATGCGTTGTGTCGCTAGTTTACAGCTTGACTGCAATATTTGCACCTTTCGGTCCGACACATCCGTCTTCAGCAGGACCGATGCCATGATGTCTGCATCGGAGTCGAATCGTTGACATTTTTTGGGTTTTGGTGATCCAAGATGCTTCCATTGCATGCTCGCTGTTTTGCAGCACGGCTGAAAGTGGTGGCATCTCATCATCTGCCACTTCACGCAACAGAAATCCACCACATTCACCATTCACCACATCCACCACCCTATTTATCCAGACCAAAGAGAGACAGTCTGGCCGAGGGAAGCAACCATACTTGAAAAGCTGTGAGGGACTGATGAAGACCTGAAATGGGGTTTTTCCTTCGTGAACCTCGGCGGGCTAGAAGCACACCATCAAGATGATTGACGAAGTTTATTTTTCCCCAAACAGAGTAATGGACTATGACACATACTGTTCACATGACACTATTGGTATTGATGAAGTTTATTTTACTCCCAAACAGAGCAATGGACTATGACACATACAGTTTACATGACACTATTGGTATTGATGAAGTTTATTTTCCCCCCAACAGAGTAATGGACTATGACACATACAGTTCACATGACACTATTGGTATTGATGAAGCTTATTTTCCCCCAACAGAGTAATGGACTATGACACATACAGTTCACATGACACTATTGGTATTGATGAAGTTTATTTTCCCCCCAACAGAGTAATGGACTATGACACATACAGTTCACATGACACTATTGGTATTGATGAAGTTTATTTATCTCCCAAACAGAGCAATGGACTATGACACATACAGTTTACATGCCACTATTGGTATTGATGAAGTTTATTTTCCCCCCAACAGAGTAATGGACTATGACACATACAGTTCACATGACACTATTGGTATTGATGAAGTTTATTTTCCCCCCAACAGAGTAATGGACTATGACACATACAGTTCACATGACACTATTGGTATTGATGAAGTTTATTTTCCCCCCAACAGAGTAATGGACTATGACACATACATTTCACATGCCACTATTGGTATTGATGAAGTTTATTTTCCCCCCAACAGAGTAATGGACTATGACACATACAGTTCACATGACACTATTGGTATTGATGAAGTTTATTTTCCCCCCAACAGAGTAATGGACTATGACACATACAGTTCACATGACACTATTGGTATTGATGAAGTTTATTTTCCCCCCAACAGAGTAATGGACTATGACACATACAGTTCACATGACACTATTGGTATTGATGAAGTTTATTTTCCCCCCAAACAGAGTAATGGACTATGACACATACAGTTCACATGACACTATTGGTATTGATGAGTTTATTTTCCCCCCAACAGAGTAATGGACTATGACACATACAGTTCACATGACACTATTGGTATTGATGAAGTTTATTTTCCCCCCAACATAGTAATGGACTATGACACATACAGTTCACATGACACTATTGGTATTGATGAAGTTTATTTTACTCCCAAACAGAGCAATGGACTATGACACATACAGTTTACATGACACTATTGGTATTGATGAAGTTTATTTTCCCCCCAACAGAGTAATGGACTATGACACATACAGTTCACATGACACTATTGGTATTGATGAAGTTTATTTTCCCCCCAACAGAGTAATGGACTATGACACATACAGTTCACATGACACTATTGGTATTGATGAAGTTTATTTTCCCCCCAACAGAGTAATGGACTATGACACATACATTTCACATGACACTATTGGTATTGATGAAGTTTATTTTCCCCCCAACAGAGTAATGGACTATGACACATACAGTTCACATGACACTATTGGTAAAGTCTACATTGATTTGAACCCGCTTCTGACTCCTGACACCAACAATATTATCAGCGGATGGTTTCCCATCTACGACACCTTGCAAGGTGAGAAACTGTCACAGCATCTGTCTTGTTCTTGTCCTGTCTACGCTCCTTATAAGGCCACAACTTCTGATCCATAGTAAAACCTGTTATCTTTTACCAAACCACATACAAAATTTTCCCTGCAGCCGCATTATTTTTCAGCACGTTACGTTTTACTATGGTTGTTGACCTTGAAAGCCTGTAACCTATTTGTTTGTTGGTCTATAGATAGGATTTTTTCGTGTGTAGAATTAATAAAGAACTTGTTGGTGTTATTGTTTTTGTTGTGTGTGTGTGTTAGTTTCGGAGATACAAGAAGATGAAGGTGATAGTTTGGAAAAACAGCACAAACATATAGACCCACCCGCTTTTGGCGTCCCTTGCTTACAAATTTTTTTAAATTCCACAACTTACTATTTTTGTCCATCACTTTGAAGCGACGAAGGTTTTGGTAAAGGTTATTTGCTCCTTTGTTGCTCAATCATTATGTGAGGGAAAGTCAGTAAGTAGGTCACAAACTGATATTGGATAGCTAAAGAATGTTGTTGGTAGTAAAGTTGTTGACTAAAGAGAGGTCCAGGTTAGATATTAGGAAATAATTTTTTTAGTCAAGAGAGTGGTGAATGCTTGGAATGCATTGCCAGAGGAGGTAGTGGAGGCAGGGACAGTTAATGCATTTAAGAATAAATTGGATGCACATAGCTTTTAGAGCAAGGTGATGTAAATGAAACTGGTTGTATACAGACTCTGCATGGTCTTCTAAACCAGTATAAAGATGTTAAGTTAAGTTAGTTTCTAAAGTGGTCATTGGGAGGCAGCTACATATAGCTTTGTGATTACTGTAGGTAGCAGACTAAGTGTTGCATGCACATGCCAGTTTAAATACAAACTGGCACACGTGCTCACAGAGTGTGCAATCAAACAGCCTGCAGTTTTCCATTTGTTGGCAATGTAGAAACAAATAAAAATACAACTAGAAAGGTCCAAGCTGTTGTCAATAAAGGGAGCGAAGGTGTGGGCTAGTGGTTAAGTAACATGGCTCACAACCGAAGGTGCTGGGTTTGATTCCCATCACAGCACGGACTGTTACCCCAGGGAAGCAAACCCTTAGAAAATGCAGGAGGAAGCAGGCCCTTACATAAAATGCATGCTGAAGTTAGATGCACTGGGCTGACAGGCACAAAATAAAAACCACAGTGCAATGCACACCCCCTTGGAGAATAGATAAATAGGGCGAACACAAAACAAACAACAACAAAAAAATCAATAAAGGCCTGTGCCGAACTGAGGGAATAAGATCGTATGATATGATGAAGTCACTAATATAGAACTGTAGGAAAGAACCGGACAGATGCCAGCTGGACTAGATGTAAAGAGAAAGCACTGGCAATGATGTGGAAGCTTAGGGTGTTTCCACAGTAGTTAGCTATCTAGAATGTTACAACATGCATCCACATCATTCACGACCACACACAGCAAATAACTTAGCAATTACATGAATATCGGGATCAAGACGCTGAGCAGCGCATGAGCTGCAGTGGTCAGCGACCCTTAGCTGACTGCTAGCGTCAGGGCCCTTCTACACCTCCATGCGGTGATCCTGGATAACAGGCTGCAGCAGGGCAGACTGGCTAAGGAGAAGGGTTCGAAGAGGGAATGCTAACCCAGTACTCAAAAAATGCTTGCTGAAGTCGGATGTGTTGGACCGAAAGGTTCAAATATCGCAGTCAAGCTGTAAACTACGACACAACGCATTCCGTTCTCTGGACTACATTCTGCTACTTAAGCCCTTTCAGGGTTTGGTAGCGGGAGATTGAGAACGAACAAAGAAGAAGAAGACATGAATATCAACAAAACCAACACTTAGCAAACAGAACAGCAGTATACATATTGGCACAAAGAGAATAACCTACATCTTAACTAAATGATCATATATAAAATAAATTAATATAAATATTAACTACCACGGAGGTTGTAAGCACAAGCTTTTGAATATTTATCCCAGTTCATAAAACCTAGTTCTAGCCGTTACGCTCCCCTCACCTTATCTGCACACTCTCACAAACTTGTCTTCACGTTCGTATTCCGTACTCTGTCATTCTGTGCATTTGCCCACATTCAGATCCCATCAAGCAGGTGATCTATACATCTACATTCACATTTGCTATCAGATCAATTAACATCTGGCGATCTGTGCATTCACAAATACTTTGATCACATCCTTCTAGTCGGAATCACATATTCACTTATGGTCACACTCAGTCAATCTGTGCATACACATATTTCAGAACACACATCGTTCAATCGGTGTCTTGCACACAGCACACACATTCAGATCTCCTCTAGTCACAGGGTGTCCAACACACACCTTATAGAACTACTGGCCAAGACTTGAAGGCGTATGCTGGTTCAGTCACCCTGTAACTCATTCTATCTCTCACTTCTATAAGTCAGCCTGCTAGCTAATCTATGCCATTAATTCTCTCTCTCTCTCCCGGTCAGTCTGCTGAGTTCATCTTTGTCGAGTATTATATAGTCTCAAACAACTTCATGGCTATCCAATGGTCTTCTGTTGGTT
The DNA here is from genome assembly GCA_036924085.1 of Ariolimax columbianus. Classification (NCBI taxonomy): domain Eukaryota; kingdom Metazoa; phylum Mollusca; class Gastropoda; order Stylommatophora; family Arionidae; genus Ariolimax; species Ariolimax columbianus. The sequence continues at coordinate 65,114,447 of JAVGWX010000017.1, forward strand.
TTCTGACTTAGCCATCACCTTAGTTTGGATATATCTCCAACTAATTGTTATTGGACGAATCACTCAGAATTCCTGTCACTCTAAATGTCGCAGCAGCAGAACGTGATGACCTTTGACTGCCCCCCCCCCCCCCCCACTACCTAAATCGGAATGCCTATGTGAGGTGATGTGGCCAGTTCCCTGTTCATACCTTCGCCAACTCATACGTCAGGCACCCATTTACAGCTGGGTCAACTAGAGAAGCGGTCGTACCAGGAATGAACCATGCCCGGATTTATTTGTCCGGCCGTGATTAAGAACCCTAGCGCACTATAAGCCAGCTCACCGTCGACTAGGCTATATGGTCCACTAACTAGGGAATGAAGTAGAGGCAGATCTAAACACTCACAGTCGAGACAAATCTAAAAATAGCAGGAAAGATGTGGGAAGGATCTGGAAATGATTGCACATAACAGGAAGACTTGGTGAGGGACTTGAAGGGTTTTGATTGATCGATTCATTTTTTTAATGTTGTGCTGACATCACTTCCTTGTTGTTTTTCCCATCCAGGACTAAGAGGCGAGCTGAACATCCAAGTCCGTGTTGAGCTGTTCAGTGATTTTAACAAGTTCAGATATTCATCCTGTGGTATCCATTTTTTCTGTAGTAAGTCATTTTTATGTGGCTTCCGGACTTCAGACTAGGTGTCATGGAGGCAGTTTCTTATTACCCTTGACCTTCTAGTTTTTACATGTTTGTTATTGCTTCACAAACATTTAGACCTACCAATTTTTTGGTACACCAGCTGTCTTGTAAATCCATGAAATTGCCACAAACAAGATCAACATATCTGTTAGTTTCCACTACAAACGTATTTATAACATCCACATAACAAACTAAACAGACCTACCTCAACAACTTAACTTCATCACAGTCAATAATGGAATAGCCTTCCAAATCCACGTGAAACAGACAAAGATCTTTTAAAAATGATCTAAAGTCAAAATCGCCAGTGTTTTTTATCAGGGCGGGTGGGAATGGTCTCGTTATCAATTTAGCCGTTTCTATAACAAAACTGGTGTTATCACAGCAAACACACTGGTGAGTATACAGAGATATTGTACCCAATGCCAGTCTGACAACTCCTGCAAATGCCTCCGGTGCCAAGTAGTACTAACGCTTTTGTTCCCTTGTAAACACCGGCTGCGTGGAGAGGAGGGAATCTGTTGACTGGGTCTTCTCATCAATATGTCCAGACAGGTACTGGAGAGATCACGTTAGAAATTAACCTACGGCAAAGAAGCCTACAGTTAAGATTGACTGCTGGAACATCTGCTCTATGACCATAGGTATAACAGAATTCCTCCAGGCGATAAACGTTGTCTGCAAGACCTTAATCATTAACGAGATGCTCAAAAGGCTTCAGGTCGACACCCTCCAGGAAATGCGTCTGGCCAAGAAATAGACAGCGGCTATTAGAGCTATGCCCCTTATCAAACAGAGCCCTAGCACAAAGTGTCATGAGCAGACCTAACTACATCTGGCTATGTGTGCTGGTCTGCAAGCAGGGGAGCCAAGATGCATCAAGATGCAATCTACAAACCAGTGGCAGACACCCCCCCCCCCCCAACCCGCCCCGCCCCCTCTGCCGAAAATGTGGTACCCCCGGAACGGAAATATCAAACTGTAGGCATACATGAATCAATGCCATCGGAAACCGGTCAACATATTTTTTTATAAACGTGCATCATTCGCCATTAACAAACTGAACTCAGCACTAACAGCATCAATACCCGACAGAGTAAATATATATCCGCAATGTATAGCCTAATATTATTAGAGGTCAAGGTCTGTTTTAACAATACGCCAGATATACTGATAGACAGATTTCTCAGAATCGCAGTAATTCTAAGTTAATTTTGGCGGTTGGCTGAATTGAAAGTTAACCCTTCCAGTAATTGTGTGTGCTTCTAGAGACTGCACGTGTCCAATTTTCTGCCACTATAGTGCGTTTTATTATAGTTTTCTTCACAAATTGGATTTACGACAAATGATTATTAATTGTTTTCATATTAAATTATAATAATATTTAAATTGCTGACATGGATGAGTCGGCCGGTGATGGAAACCATGGTAATAAATGGAAATCAATTAACATATTAAGTGGAGCATCTAGGCGTAAATTGGCAAAGGAAGCGAGTCTTAAGGTAGATGCAAGTAAATGTTTTAAATTAACATCATTTATGACTAAAGTAATTCAATCATTTTTTTTTTTTTGCGTTCGCCTTTTTTCTCAAATCTCCAAGGCGGTGTGCGTTGCACTGTGGTTTTTATTTTGCGCCTGTAGGCCCGTTGCGTCCGATTTCAGCATGTATTTTATGTAAGGGTCTGCTTCCTCCTGCATTTTCTAAGGGTTTGCTTCCCCGGGGTAACGGCCGGTGCTGTGATGGGGATTGAACCCAGCACCTTCAAATTGTGAGCCGTGCCACTTAACCACTAGCCCACGCCGTGCCCTATTCAATCAGTTGAAGCTGCTGCTGAAAATAAGCCAGTATCTGACGATCAGCACACAGCTACAAGTTCAAATAGAGAGCCCCCTGAGGCTGAAACACGATCATCTCATGGCTTACAACATAATAAGCCAGTATCTGACGATCAGCACACAGCTACAAGTTCAAATAGAGAGCCCCCTGAGGCTGAAAAACTATCATTTCATGGCTTACAACATAATAAGCCAGTATCTGATGATCAGCACACAGCTACAAGTTCAAATAGAGAGCCCCCTGAGGCTGAAACACGATCATCTCATGGCTTACAACATAATAAGCCAGTATCTGATGATCAGCACACAGCTGCAAGTTCAAATAGAGAGCCCCCTGAGGCTGAAACACGATCATCTCATGGTTTACAACATAATAAGCCAGTATCTGATGATCAGCACACAGCTGCAAGTTCAAATAGAGAGCCCCCTGAGGCTGAAACACGATCATCTCATGGCTTACAACATAATAAGCCAGTATCTGATGATCAGCACACAGCTGCAAGTTCAAATAGAGAGCCCCCTGAGGCTGAAACACGATCATCTCATGGCTTACAACATAATCTTCTTCTTCCTCGTTCGTCTTCAGACCTCAACTTCAATGACTCTAACAAAGGCAGCAGTCGACTCAAGGCTCTGTGCGCTACCGTACAGCTTCTCGTGGAAGGACACTGGCTGTTGCCAAATATCACTTCTTTTGTCGGTATACAGTGGACTGGACTGTAAAATATGTTCTGCCTTCATGGGGGCTGTGCTGCAGGCACAAAGGTCTGTAGTGCCAATCTTGAACTTGTTGTACAGATGACATCTAAGTCTGTTGTGACCTGTGCGTAGCCGGAGAATTATCACCTGGTCTCGCCTGGAGAGTTGATGGTAGGCATCGTTTTCTATGTGGCCAGGGTGGTCTTTTTTTCCATTTTGCACTGTACATTGCCCTGATGAATGTTTTTGTCTCCTTGTATGTGATTTCTGTATCCCTCTACTGCAGCATTCCTCTCTCTCTGGTGAGTCTGTCTGCCTCCTCGTTGCCTGGAATGCTACAGTGAGCTGGTATCTACTGGACTGTGCTTTCGAGCGAGTCTGCCAGAGCACCAAGTTCATTTTTGTGCTGGTTCTTGAGCGCCATTAACACTGTGATGGCGTCTGTGAAAATGACCACTTGCTTTTCTGCCTGCTCCTTATGGTCTATAAGGGTTTCAGCTGCTTGTCTAGGGGCACTGGCTTCGGCACTGAAGTTGCTACAGTGTCTCCCAGTGGCACATGTTGCTGAGTATACTTTACTTTTTAGTTTTATACTGATGCCTCCTCCCCAGTTTCCAATGAAATCTTTGGCTGAGCCATCCGTAAAGGCGTGCGGCTTACAACATAATAAGCCAGTATATGACGATCAGCACACAGCTACATGTTCCAATAGAGAGCCCCCTGAGGCTGAAACACGATCATCTCCTGGCTTACAACATAATAAGCCAGTATATGACGATCAGCACACAGCTACATGTTCCAATAGAGAGCCTCCTGAGGCTGAAACACGATCATCTCCTGGCTTACAACATAATATCCAGACTGATTTGAAATCTCTAGAAGTGGAAGAACATAATAATCAGTTTGATCTCAAATGTGAAGCATGTACTGAAACACAACTTGCTGCAGATACTTTCCAAGAACCACTTCTGCCTCAATCAGAATTCCCTACAGATCCAGGACTCTTCACTAATACGGATTTAAGCACAAGATTGGTACGGAAATTGTGTGAAATTGGATCATGTCAACCAGGTCGCAAGGAACCAACCATTACAATTTTTGACATTGAATTTGGACGCAAGTTTTAAATTTCTTGACACACAAAAAGTTTTGGAAAGGGTAGTATAAAAGAGAAAAAAAATTGGCTTGTCTATTAACCAACAAATGAAAAGATGAACTGCCAAGCTTGCTGGTTATTTGCTGAATCTAAATCTGAAAATTATAGCAAGGGATGGTCTGACCCAGATTCAGGAGTTTTCAATTAGAAGAAAGGCATGGGAAAAAATGGTTAAACACAAAACTTTTAATCAACCTCAAAATACAATACGGGATCAAGATGCTGAGCAACGCATGAGCTGTAGTGGTCAGCGACCCATAGCTGACTGCTAGTGTCAGCGCCAGCGAACCAGAGCTGGAAAGACCCTTTTACACCTCCACACGGTGATCCTGGATAACAGGCTGCAGGAGGGCAGACTGGCTAAGGAGAAGGGATCGAAGAGGGAATGCCAACCTGTACTCAAAAAATGCTTGCTGAAGTCGGATGTGTTGGACCGAAAGGTGCAAATCACAGTCAAGCTGTAAACTACGACACAACGCATTCCGTTCTCTGGACTACATTCTGCTACTTAAGCCCTTTCAGGGCTTGGTAGCGGGAGATTGAGAACAAAGCCAAGCCAAGCCATTGTGCAATACGCCAATATCTGTTTGCTAACTCTGCTAAGAATTATGAAATATCATATTTCAAATGACAAAACTGTAATGTCTGATTTGATCAGTCAGGAGCGTCGCCAAGTTGAAAAGAATAGAAAAGTTTTGAAACGGATGATAGACGTGGCGCTGTTCGAAGCAAAATAAGGTTTGCCATTCACAGGACACAGAGAACATTCTTCATTGAGTGATAGTAATAGCAACAATACAGGAAATGTTTGTGAAATGTTATCTTTATTAGCCAAATATGATTCATCTTTGGACAATCATCAAAAGTTTGAAAAGAAAAATGAACTTTATTTAAGTCATGATGTGCAAAATGATTTAATTCAATCACTCGCATGTGAATTATCGGTGACAATTTGTAATGAAGTTAAGTCCGCACAGTTTGTTTATCTTTAATTATTGATTCAACTTTTGATATATCCAGAATTGATCAGATGTCAGTTTCTTCACGATCAGTTTTAAAATCAGGAGATGTTGTTGGAAGATTATAGGTTTCTATACACTGGAAAACAGTGATGCTACAGCATTTACTTAGGTCATTTTAACAGAGCTACAAAAGCGAAACATTGATGTTACACTCTGTTGAGTACAGGCATGCGATGGCGCCTCTGTGATGCCTGGAGTTAAGAGTGGCCTTCAAACTCAGATAAAGACACTTTCACATAACGTTATCTATATTCCCCGTTGTGCTCATGTTTTGAATTTGATGACCATCAAAACAATGTCTGTCAACAGGGATGTACAGTTGTTTTTCGGCACAACAGAAAAGTTTTTTACGTTCCTTACGTCTAGTTTACCACGACTACATACTCTTGAAAAATGTATAAAATCTCAATATGAATCAACGGTAGATACTTTGAAATGACTTTCTGAAACATGGTGGGCAAGCCAGAAGCATGCAGTTGTTGGATCTTTCTCTGCTATTCTAGCCACTCTAGATGATATAAATTTAGGGGAATAAAAAAAACATAAAGGAAGTGTCCGAGCAGAAGTTATGGAATTATCTGTTTTGCTAAAGAAATATTCTTTTGTTTTTCTAATGCTATTTCTACAAAAGCTGTTAGATACGATCTTCGTGCTATCAAATTACTTGCAACGCAGCGACATTGACATATCCTTTGCAAAACGATTGATCAATGTTGCAAGAAAAACGTTTGTTGGCATGAGAAGCGATGAAGCTTTTGAAACTCTAAATGTAGCTGTCAATTCATTTATTAACGAAAAATGTTCTGGACTAGATGTTGAAACAGAATTTAAGGAAAAACGAATATCAAGAAAGAAACGTATTGCAGACGAACTTAGCAAAAATGAAAGGATTGATGATCCAATTACACTCTTGAAATGTGAAACGTACTTCACTGTACTGGATACGCTTGTTACCTAAACAGATGAATAGTTTAATTACTTCTATTTCTGTTCTTTTGATCCCTCACAAATATTGAAAGAAAATAAAGATTCTGTTAGCAGTTTATGCAAAATTTACAAAACCGACATTAACATTGAAGAAGCAATCGTAGAATATGATACATTCAAAGAAAAGACGTGTATGCATCAATACGTCCATAGCTATCTAGTGAACTAGAACTTAAAGAGGTCTTGCTTTTCTTGATCGAAATACGGGTGGCAGAAGGTCTCCCTAAATTTGTCAATCCTCTATAAAATGTACTTGACTCTCCCTGTTACATCTGCTACTACTGAAAGAAGTATCAGTATATTGAAGATTATCAAAGATTATTTGCGATCAACAATGACAAACCAACGTCTGTCTGGTTTGGCATTAATCTCAATTGGACATAATCTTGCCGATAGAATCAAGATACTGAGCAGCGCATGAGCTGCAGTAGTCAGCGACCCAAAGCTGACTGCTAGTGTCAGGGGCAGCGAACCAGAGCTGCCAAGACCCTTCTACACCTCCACGAGGTGATCCTGGATAACAGGCTGCAGCAAGGCAGACAGGCTAAGGAGAAGGGATTGAAGAGGGAATGCTAACCCGGCACTAAAAAAATGCTTGCTGAAGTCGGATGTGTTGGACCGAAAGGTGTAAATATCACAGTCAAGCTGTAAACTACAACACAACGCATTCCATTCTCTGGACTACATTCTGCTACTTAAGCCCTTTCAGGGTTTGGTAGCAGGAGATTGAGAACGAACGAAGCCAAGCCATGCCATCTTGCTGATAAAATTGACTTTAAATCAACAATAAATCGATTTGCCTCTATGAAATCATGCAGAAAGCAATTCATATAAACTGGTCAGTTTCTTGTTTATTAATAAATACCTTATTGACACTCATTTATGTTACTAAAGTTTTAAAAAGTAATTGTTCAGATTGTTGATATTGTCCGACGAATTAGTAGATTTGACAGGCTGGTGCCCCCTTGAAATTCTCTTTGCCCACTCGCACGGAACAAAACCTAAATCCGCCACTGCTCCAGATGTTTGCGGCGTAAGCTAGGGCAACAACTGACTGTCCCCTCTCTAGAGTGAAGTCCATTGTCTCTCGAGACTGACAGGATGCCAATCAAAACCCATGCATAACTCTCTGAAGTTTCCTTTTGCAATATGTTTGCCCTGTTCGAAACTATCTAATAATGAATCTCTGTATCCATGACCAGGATCCCTACTTAGAATTATACTTGTAATCTCATCTCTTAACTCAACTCAACTTAACTTAACTTAACTCAAATCTACTCAACTCAACTTTACTACACATTTTTATACTGGTTTAGAAGACTGCAGAGTCTGTATACAACCAGTTTCTTTACCATCACTTTATCTAGAAATACCTATTCGCATCCAATCCATTCTTGAATGCATTTATTGTGACAATACATTCCAACTATTCACAACTCTCTGACAAAAGAAATATTTTCTGGTATCTAATCTGGACCTTTCTTTAGTTAATTTGTGGCTATGCCCTCTTGTTCTTGTAGGTAATTGTATTTTGAAAAACTTGTAATAATCTAATTTTCTCTTCCTTCCTTTCATCTACAAGCTAGTGCTGTGCCATCAGGCTGGTGTGTGCAAAAGATCCTGGGCTTTATTGAAGAGCTGGTAGTCAATGATGACCCAGAGCATCAATGGATTGAGAAGATCAGAACGCCAAGGGCATCAAATGAGGCAAGGCAACGGCTGTTTTCCAAACTTTCTGGTTGGTCTGTTATCTTTTAACTTAACTTTACCTTCAGAGTGCTAAGTTGCTCATGTTTAGGCCAGGTGACGCACACTGACTACGAACCCACCTCATGTCCGCTCCGTGCACCTGGTAAAAGGCTGTTTAACTTAACTTAACGTTTTTATACTGGTTTAGAAGACTATTCAGAGTCTGTAGACGACCAGTTACATTTGGATTACCCTGCTCTAAAAGCTATACACATCCAATCTATTCTTAAATGCATTAATTGTCCCTGCCTCCACTACTTCCTGTGACAATGCATTCCAAGCATTCAGCACACTGACTAAAAAAATGTTTCCTAATATCCAATCTGGACCTTTCTTTAGCTAATTTGTATCTGTGCCCTCTTGTTCTCGTTGGTGGTTGTATTTTGAAAAACTTGTTATAGTCTAATTTAACCTTTCCTATGATCATCTTATAAACCTGTATTAAGTCACCTCGAATTCTTCTCTGCTCTAGACACTCTAGGCCGGTTTTTATGAGTCTTTCCTCATAACTGTAAATCTGGAATCCCACAATCAGCTTTGTCGCTCTTTTTTGTATTCTTTCCAGCATGTTTATATTTCCTCTACGATAAGGTCTCCACAACTGTACACAGTACTCCAATCTAGGTCTAACTAATGCTTTATACAGTTTTTTTACAGTTTGACTATCACTTCCTTGCTCCTATGTTTAATATTTCTTTATATCATACCTAAAATTGCATTTGCCTTCTTCACTGCTACCTGGACTTGCTCACTCACCTTACTCGTATGATCTATTATAATCCCTAGGTCCCTTTCCTGTTCTAATATTGTTCTCATCCATTCTGTTAATTATGTTCCATATTGGATCTACCCATGTGGATGACTGTACATTTATCTACATTAAACTCCATTTGCCAGATTACAGACCATTCTCGAATTTGATCTAAATCTGACCTCAATATATCCACTTCTGCTTTAGATGAGACACTACTGCATAGTTTTGTGTCATCAGCAAATTTTGCAATCATGGATCGCATATCAATGCCCAAATCGTTTATATATATCAAGAACAAAATTCGTCCAAAAACCGAGCCCTGTGGCACTCAACATTTTTACTTCACACCACTCAGAGTACTCCTTATTTATGCCCACTCTCTGCCTTCTTCCCGTTAACCAATTTTTAATCAATTTGGCAACTTCCCCACCTATTCCATGTGATTTTAACTTTCTAATAATCTTTATTAATAATCTTTTGCAATAGTGCTGAGCTAGTCAGGATGATTTGTGGTGATTCTTTCCCAGTCATCATAGTTAATACTGCACTGGATCAGTGATCTCTTAAGTATGTCCTTGTACCCTTTCCACTGCCCACCGCTTGCTGTCTTGCCATTTTGCAGTTCACCACAGAGGAGCTCTTTTGGTAAATGTTGATCCGACATGCGTACCACATAGTCAGCCCATCTCAGCTGTGTTGCACATATCATGGTGTGTATACTAAACATGCTCGATAGAGCTAACACATCTGTGTTTGGCACCATGTCCTGCAATCTATATAGCACACTATTTGTATAGCACACTATCTATATAGCACCCTATCTATATTGCACCCTTTTTATATAGCACCCTATCTATATAGTACCCTATCTATATTGCACCCTTTCTATATAGCACCTTATCTATATAGCACCTGATCTATATTGCACCTTATCTATAAAGCACCCTTTCTATATTGCACCTTATCTATATAGCACCCTTTCTATATAGCACCTTTTTAATATTGTACCTTTCTATATTGCACCTATTCTATATTGCACCTTTTTTATATTGCACCCTTTCTATATTGCACCCTTTCTATATAGCACCCTTTCTATATTGCACCTTTCTATATAGCACCCTTTCTATATTGCACCTTTTTTATATTGCACCCTATCTATATAGTACCTTATTTTCTTCTTCTTCTTCGTACGCTGTCAGATGTCAACTTGAATTTGTTAGAAGAAAGCAGCTGTCATCCTGAGGCTGTCTGCCATAGAGCTTGTCTAGTGTTGCCACTAGTGATGGCCACATGTGCTTTCTCTGGTCCTCGTATGTCGGGCAATTTTGCAGCAGATGTTCAGCGGTCATTTTCCCTGTACCACAGGTGCATTCGTCAGTGCCACCTATCTTAAGTTTATTGAATAGATGGTACCTCAGTCTGTTGTGGCCTGTGCGGAGTCTGAAGTCCACGACCTGCTCTCTTCTGTTCAACTGGTAGTAGGCATCATTTTTTGTGTAGCCAGTATGTTCTGTTTCCCATTTGGCTATGTATCTGGCCCTAATAAGCCTTTTGGACTCTTCGTAGGTCACACTAGAATCTGGTTGTGGTAGTCTTGCACCTTCTTTTGCCAGTCTGTCTGCCTCCTCGTTGCCTTGGATGTTACAGTGGGATGGAACCCACTGTACCACTACTCTTTTTGGTGCGGACTGCTGGCATAGTTGACAGAGTACTGCTCTTAAATCATTGTTCAGTATTTTTCTGGCTTTTTAGTGCTGTAACCACGGACAGGGCATCTGTAAACAGGACTATCTGGCTTTCATTGCTTTCGCCTGTCAGCATTGCTTCGACTGCAGCCTTCAGTGCCTCTGCCTTCCCTCTGAAATTGCTTGAGAATTTTCCAGTTGCCACTGACAGTATTATTTTTTTACCATTTGTTAGGCTCAGGAATACCCCTGCCCCTCCGTTCTGTGTTGTGTTTGTTACAGAACCGTCGGTGTATGCATGGGTCCAGTCCCTGCTTGGGTAGTTTTTCGCTATGTACCTCAGGGTTATGTCTCTTCTTTCTTTTTCAGTCTGGCTGTTCTTGTTTCCAATACCTGGTATATTTTCTACCACCTCCGGAATGATATGCTGCTTCCAGGTGGGTTTGCGTACAGTAGGGATGGGCTTTGGTGTTGTAATGGTGTTCATAAGGTCTTCGCTCATCTTTGCTTTGACTATTTCTGCAAAGTTTCTCCACTTTAGTTTCCCTTTTCCAAACCTATTTAGTCTCTGATGCATTGGATGGTCTGTCAGTCTTCTTAGTTTATCTGCTTGCTGCTGGGCTCTGCTGTCTCTTCTGTCGGTCATGGATTGCAGATTTGTAATCTTTTCAAGTTCTACAATTGGCGTTGACTTCATGCCTCCTGTTATAACTCTCATGGCTTGGTTTTAAAGTTTGCTAATTTTATCAAAGTTCGCCTTTGCTGCTGTTGCCCATGGCACAATGCCATACTCGAGAACTGGTCTCACTCTTCCAGTGTACAGTTTCTTCAGTATAGTACCTTATCTATATTGCACACTTTCTATATTGCACACTTTCTACATTGCACCCTATATTGAACTAGAAATGATACAGAAATACCATTTAACACTTCCGCAGAAAAAATAAGTATTTGTATTAACTTCTGGTTGTATCATTGATAATTTTTAATATGATATTTGTTCTTTTATATTTTTCCCAAACAGGAACTCTTCAACGGAAACTCGGAGTAAAAGTTCTGGAAATGGGAGGCAATGCTGTTTTAGGGTATGTAGTTTTCTTCACTTCTGTTCTGTTCCTAAGAATCGACTTCACTGCACTCTAGGCATACCCATAAGTCTCTGTCGGTAAATGGCGATGAGTGTCATTACTGATGGTTCCTGCAGCTCGTTGGTTGTACACACTTCTGATTCATCTGTTCTTGCGCCTCCAGTCCGCGTTCGGTATCAAAGGTCTGCAGTCTGTGAATTGCTGATTCAAATATTGGGGTGTTGTCATCTAACAGACGGTCATTGATAGACTTAAAAATATCACTCCTATAAATATCTTGTTCTTGTTGTTGTTGTTGTGAATGCCTGAAATGAGTGAGTTTACTCTTTTGTACTCCCTGAAAATGGCATTAAGTGGCGGGTTGCAGTGGCTTTCCTTACATTCTGAGCATGCTTATGAAGGTGGACCGGGTCCTCCAGGCGGTTGTGCTATTCTTTGCTTCATCTGTGTAGTGCTCACTAATATGAGATCACACTGATCCACCTCTCGTCAGCCCAAGCTACCTTGAAAACAACCTGTTTCCGGAGAACACTACATGGAAGAGAAACTTTGGTCTTGATCAGTGTATCGTGCCTGACCCTGATGCGACGTACTGGTCAGCATGTTGTGCCTGACTGGAATAGCGTCTCCGTTCCCCACCATTGAATGTAAAAGTCATTATCACAGCAGCAACATATGGCAAGACAAAAGCAATTATCAAGGCCACGTACAGATCAAACTGGAAAAGAGATCACCTAGGCCATATAGAAAATGATGCCTACCACAAACTCTCCAGACGAGATCAGGTGATCATCTTCCGGCTGCGGACAGGACACGACAGACAAAGATGTCATCTTTAAAATAAATTCAAGATTTGCATTACGGACCTTTCTACGTGTGGCACAGTGCCCATGACAGTGGAACACCTGCTGAAGTCCTGTCCATCATACACTAGTGAAAGGACATGGCAACAGCCGTTTTTATAACTTCACATTGTTTACAGGGGGACGCAGTGGTCTTGAGGTAAGGTGTTCCTCTCGGGTGCTGGAGGTTGCGGGTTCGATATTTGAACGCCTGTGTTCAGTGTCGAGCACGTTAAAAATCCCTCGGCAGTTGAAATATGAACAGAGTGGGCTTAACAGCTGCTGCCCAGACAAAATTCTATCTAAAAATCTACCCTGAAGTCATTTGTACCTTCCTTTAGGTGGGGAACTTAAACGCTAGTCTATCCAGGCACTGACGAGGACGTCGCATCTGGGTCAGGCACAATACACTTACCAACGCACAATTTCTCTTCCATGTAGCGTTCCCTGGCTGACGAGATGTGGATCAATGTGATCCCCGTAGTAGTGAGCGCACCCATATGAAGCCAAGCATAGCACAACCGCTTGGTGGACCACTGTCCACCTTCATTAGCACTAGCAGGATGTGAGGAAAGCTACTACAACTCGCCACTTAACGTCCTTTTCAGGGTGCACAAAAGGGTAAACTTACTCATAGTGGTTGCAAATGTCTGCCCCCATGTTAGAATTGACTTTGTGTGGTTTAACGTGAAAAAATTCGGAAAATTGACAATGAAACGAGCGGCTGATGAACCAAGCACTTCAACAGGAAAGCGAAGTAGGTCTAGGCTTATGACAGTCCAACAGGTGATCGATACTTTGGTTGATTCAGACTCTGAAGAATACGTTTCCAGTTCAAGTGACACAGTGAGAGCTCGAGGGATGAGGAAAATCTTGAACCTTATAGATCTAGAGCTAGATCGATAGTAAGAGAAGGGAGGGGGGGGGTGTCCCTCAGACAGCTGATGGGGGAGATCTAGGTGGTGATGAAGCTTCATCCTGCTGGGTGGATTGGCACACAAAGGTGGAATATTGGCACTAGATGAAAGGTAGACCTATTTTCTACAATGTCTCCAAGTTCCATCTTATTCTAACCACTTGTATGCATGTAATTAACATTTTTCTATTTCATGTTGGTTTTTTCTCTTTAATGCTCAGGAGCCCAGTTATAGGGGACAGTTAGGTTCAGGGCCTCAGGTCTGGTAGGGTTAAGTTTAAGTTATAGTGTGTTTTATTTTTAAATTACAGGTATTTCCAGAACTTTGATCTGGAAGGAGAGTCTGGTATTGTTGTTCGAGCTGTCGGGACAGCCGTGATTCTCACGAAAGTACAACTCGGCCAGGTGTCCCCTGCAGTGGCTTCATCTACCTCTGGTTCTCCGGCCGGAGGGTAAGTTGAAGTACTTAGTGACTTACTTTTTTCATTATTTATATTTTAACATTCGTCCACAACTGGTGAAGGCCGTCTACGATGGCCGCCGTCCATCGTAGACGATGATGCATAATTAATTTTGCTAGTGCTATTTTTAGCAAAGATTAACTGCACTACTTTTTATCCTCACTCTCTCGTCTTGAGCCGCCCGACCCCCAGTGGCAAGTCAAGGACAAGAGGACTAGGGGGCGACTACGAGATGTAGGGGACTCCGCATCAAGCACCCGTGAAAAAGACGGCGGAGTGTGGAGTCCAACCCACACCACCTGATCTCGAGGCCGACAGCTTAACAACTTCGCCACGGAAACTAACAGAGCACAAAACTGAAATCTGGAGGAAGTTTATTACAGTCAACACAGCCCCTACAGACTAGTCCCAGAAAATGGAGCATCGAAAAATGGAGTGAAGTGATACAGGTTCTCTGGATCAAACAGTGGGAGGAACCTACGCCGGACAAGACTTGCCTTACAAAACATGGAAGCCACTAAATAGACTCCGAAGTGGTGTATCACGATGCAGAAAGGATTTAAACAGATGGGGGTACAGGGATGATGCGTTATGCGGCTGGGGAGCAACACAAGACCCAGATCACCTGATGATCTGCCCAAACCTTCTGGAAACATGCAATATGGAACTTTGGAGACATGTCTGATGTGATGCCCAGGACAGGGGAAGTAAGTCGTGGTGCCCAGGACAGGGGAAGTAAGTCGTGGAGCCCAGGACAGGGGAAGTAAGCCGTGATGCCCAGGACAGGGGAAGTAAGTCGTGGAGCCCAGGACAGGGGAAATAAGTCGTGGTGCCCAGGACAGGGGAAGTAAGTCGTGGAGCCCAGGACAGGGGAATTAAGTAAATACCTTTTAACAAAGAATAAGAGGAACAAACTTTGCGTAAATTCCAATAATATAATAATAGTTGCCGATTAAAAGGAAACATGATGAAAGCATCAGACTGGTGATGTGAAATATGTTCTCATACTGGTATAAAGACCAATCCTGGCACTGGAGCTTGCGCCACGCCTGCTCTTGTGGACAGCACGCTCTCTCTGAGTCTCCACGATGGAGTTTTGCTCTGGGATCGGAGCACTTTCGATGGAATGGTTCAATTCAAGCAACTCCTAGAAGTATCGTTTCTTCTCTTTCCCCCCCCCCCCCCCCCCCCCCAGATGAATATGGAGATTTCAATAACCTGGTAATGTCAACCACTTTCTTTAGATATATTAACCTTTGATACAATTATTTGGGGAGGAAGAATCTGGTCAGGCAAAACATACTGATCAGACATGTTAGTCAGGGTCAGGTAAAATATACTGGTCAGACATGTTAGTCAGGGTCAGGCAAAATATACTGATCAGACATGTTAGTCAGGGTGAGGTAAAATATACTGATCAGACATGTTAGTCAGGGTCATACAAAATATACTGATCAGACATGTTAGTCAGGGTCAGGTAAAATATACTGATCAGACATGTTAGTCAGAGTCATACAAAAATATACTGATCAGACATGTTAGTCAGGGTCAGGTAAAATATACTGATTAGACATGTTAGTCAGGGTCAGGTAAGATATACTGATCAGACATGTTAGTCAGGGTCGTACAAAATATACTGATCAGACATGTTAGTCAGGGTCATACAAAATATACTGATCAGACATGTTAGTCAGGGTCAGGTAAAATATACTGATTAGACATGTTAGTCAGGGTCATACACAATATACTGATCAGACATGTTAGTCAGGGTCAGGTAAAATATACTGATCAGACATGTTAGTCAGAGTCATACAAAATATACTGATCAGACATGTTAGTCAGAGTCAGGTAAAATATACTGATCAGACATGTTAGTCAGGGTCATACAAAATATACTGATCAGACATGTTAGTCAGGGTCAGGTAAAATATACTGATCAGACATGTAAGTCTGGGTCGTACAGAATATACTGATCAGACATGTTAGTCAGTGCCAGGTAAAATATACTGATCAGACATGTTAGTCAGGGTCAGACAAACTCCTCACCATCAGAATCAGACTCCATAACAAATTTCTCAAAATGGCAGAATCTTCCATGTTTTGCATAAAACTGTAATAGTCACTTCAAAATTCCTTCTAAAATCGCAAACACTGCTCCCGGGCAACAGCAACTAGATAGATAGGTAATCCTATACTAAAACCATGACCTGAAAGTTTATACATGATAAATCAATGACTATACAACTGTTGTGTTGCAGCGTCGTTGGCAACTTACATTTTTGTCCATCGCTATGACGCTACAATTATTTGGTAAAGGTTTCACCTATAGGACTCCACCTGCTCCTCAGCCCTTTTGTCTGCCCCTCTCTAAGGACCTATCCGGCTTGTGTAACCCTGCCAGGAGTAAAACTCTTGCCGTCGTTGGGGCGCAAGCTCTCCAACCTCAGCAAGGTAGACTTATGAATGGAGAACGTGAAGAATATAAACAAGTTATCCTGGATCGATTCATTGTTTTGTTCACATTATCAGTGTTTGCTATTTGATGTCATTTCTTTTAACCTTTAGCGCACTACGGTTGAGACAGTCTTGACCAACTCGGCCTACAAAATCGGAATAAAAATTTTTTTTTTATTTTGCACATTTTTTAAATGCTGAATGCGTCACGTCCATCTACACATGATATTTTGCTGGTAAAAGTATCGTATATTAGATTACAAATGGATTTTTAATAATTTTTCTTCTAATACGCCGTTTGGAGCAAGCTGACTTTTTGCGAAAGGTAAAGTAGGTTGTTGGGAAAGATCTTTATCGAGTAGATCTGTTTATTTTGTTTGTTTAGATGAAAGAACTACGTTTGAATTGGAAACTAACAGTTGTGTCGATATTGTAAACACAGTATCGATACGTTGTTGTGGTTTCCATAGTTTTCTATCGGAGCGACTAGGCCTAGCTGCCGAGTCAAAATTTTGTCAGAGATTTCCATAAATTTTCAACTTTATATTTTTGTATCTCAGAAACTAACAAACACACAACAAAAACAATAACACCCACAAGTTCTTTATTTAATTGTGTCTTACACACAAGAAAATCATATTTATTGACAAACAAACAGAAAAGTTACAAATTTTGAAAGTCGACTACCATAGCGCGATATATATAATTAATTAGGTCAAATTTTTTGTAATAAATTATGTAGCATGCTGAAGGTTAAGCAGGAGTTAACTGATCTCTAATTTGATGTTTTACTTGTCTTCCCCACACCCTTATGTAGCATGCGACGCCACACATTCAGCCTGAACCACCAATACGGTCACTCTCAGCGACAGGATAAACAACTACCTCCGCACATTGCTCTGAAAAAGCACCTCTCCAGCCCTGATCCCTCCCTATCATCCTCCCTCTCTTCCATCTCTGTTAAATCCCAATTACCCTCCCAAAGACCTCAAGATGAAGGCGTGCCCCGCCACAACCCACCTCCAGTAGCGTCGCCCATAATTTATCAAACCCAAAAGTGTTTGAACCCATCCCCCTTTAATTTCCCTTACAGCACATCCTTACCCAATGACTCTGTTCTGACTCCATCAACCTTACCACCTTTGCACCCGCAACAGCCTCAGAAATCTTCACCAGTGTTAAAAACTGCGGTCAGAACTACAAAATTGACAGCAACGTCGATATCGTTGCAACAGCTACACCAACGACGTTCCGTGTCCCCAGTAAGAACTATACCAACAAAAGATACGAGCAGACGACTTTCAGATTCTGAAATCGGCTCCCCTCCCAAAGGTATGAATGTTTTCTTCTTCGTTTGATTATTTTTTCTTATTCAGCTTTCAACCTGAAAATGACGCTGTGTCGTAGTTTACAGCAAGACTGCGATATCTGTGATATTCAGTCCAACACATCCGCTAACAGCTGCCATTTTTGGGCGCCAGGTTTGCTTTCCCACTGCAATCCATATTCTCTTAACTTTACCCATCCTCCATTAAAAATGTACGCAAATGTCGTCTGCGGCAGCATTATTTTTCCGCACGTCATCTCTTACTATGGTTGTTGACTTTGAGAGCATGTAACCTTCCTGTTTATTGGTCTATAGATATTATTTGTTTGTGTGTAGAGACATAAACAAATAAAGAACTTGTTGGTGTTATTGTTTTTGCTGTGTGTGTGTAAGTTTCTGAGATATAAGAAGATATATCCCGAGAGTCTGACGGGGTCTATGTGTATGACAAAGACAAGAATAGCACCACTGCCACACAGAGGGCATGTCGTAAGAGGCGACTAACAGTGCGACATGGCATAACACCGGCCATGGTTAGGTGGTTTGTTTAGAGCAGCATAGATGGCGCCTAACATGCTGCGGGTCTACTTTGCTCTAGTGTTTGGCTTGGCTTGGCTTCGTTCGTTCTCAATCTCCCGCTACCAAACCCTGAAAATGCTTAAGTAGCAGAATGAAGTCCAGAGAACGGAATGCGTTGTCGTAGTTTACAGTTTGACTGCAATATTTGCACCTTTCGGTCCAACACATCCGACTTTAGCAAGCATTTTTTGGGTACCGGGTTAGCATTCCCTCTTCGATCCCTTCTGCTTAGCCAGTCTGCCCTGCTGCAGCCTGTTATCCAGGATCACCGCGTGGAGGTGTAGAAGGGTCTTGGTAGCTCTGATTCGCTGGCCCTGACGTTAGCAGACAGCTTTGGGTCACTGACCACTGCAGCTCATGCGCTGCTCAGCATCTTGATCCCACTCTAGTGTTTGACTTTATTAAGATAGGCTCGCACATCAGTTAACCACCCTACATACTTGAGAAATAAGCTGCTAGAGCCTAGTCCGCTAAGCAGGAAATCCTCCTTCAGGCTACATCCGACTCACACCAGAGATGGGACCTGCTAATAAGCTGCTAGAGCCTAGTCCGCTAAGCAGGAAATCCTTCAGGCTACATCCGGCTCACACCAGAGATGGGACCTGCTAATAAGCTGCTAGAGCCTATTCCGCTAAGCAGGAAATCCTTCTTCAGGCTACATCCGACTCACACCAGAGATGGGACCTGCTAATAAGCTGCTAGAGCCTAGTCCGCTAAGCAGGAAATCCTTCTTCAGGCTACATCCGACTCACACCAGAGATGGGACCTGCTAATAAGCTGCTAGAGCCTGAACCGCTAAGCAGGAAATCCTTCAGGCTACATCCGACTCACACCAGAGATGGGACCTGCTAATAAGCTGCTAGAGCCTTGACCGATAAGCAGGAAATCCTTCTTCAGGCTACATCCAGCTCACACCAGAGATGGGACCAGCTTATGCTTCTGTAGAAGACCAGGTCAACTAAGACTAAGACTAGGATACAAGAAGATGACGA
Organism: Ariolimax columbianus; assembly: GCA_036924085.1. Classification (NCBI taxonomy): domain Eukaryota; kingdom Metazoa; phylum Mollusca; class Gastropoda; order Stylommatophora; family Arionidae; genus Ariolimax; species Ariolimax columbianus. Next base: position 65,133,679 of record JAVGWX010000017.1, read on the forward strand.
TGAAAATATTGAAAAACAGCTCAAACATTTAGACTGACCTACTTTTAGGTATGCCATGTCTAGTTACTTACTTACTTCCCTTGTCCAAGCGCCACGTTATATATCTTGCTTCCAGTATTCAGCGACATGGATTGCCTTGTCGTTTGCCTTCTTCGGTCAGCGATTGCGCGATGGGTCTCTTCGACCATAAGAACATTGCATTTGTGCTGAGTACATATCTCTGACAAAATTGTTTCCTTGTCACTGGATAGGCCCTCAATGTTGATTGAAATCAACATGAGGACTGATTTATTGTTCATGGTGCTTTGGTTTCGAAAGAATTAGCCCACAAAAGTCATTTCCAGAGGACGCCTGATTTCAATTTTGCCATTTTTTCTCTATTCCCCAAGGCAGTGTGCGTTGCACTATGTTTTTATTTTGCACCTAACGGCGCAGTGCATTCGACTTCAGCATGCATTTTATGTAGAGGTCTGCTTCCTCCTGCATTTTCTTAGGGTTTGCTTCTCTGGGGTAACGGCCGGTGCTGTAATGGGGAGTGAACCCAACACCTTTGGATTGTGAGCTGTGTCACTTAACCATTAGCCCAAACCATCTCCCTTCGACTGATCTGATTGGTGGCAGAAATATACTTCTTCTTCTTCTGCGTACACAGTCAGACAGTAACCATTATTTTTTCGAAAAAAGCGGCGGTCATCCTGAGGCTCTCGCTACTGCCATAGAGCTTGTCTTGCAGTTCCACTGGTAATGGCCACATCTGCTCTCTCTGATCCTCGTATGTCGGGCAGTTCTGCAGCAGATGTTCAGTGGTCATTTTACCAGTACCGCACGGGCATTCGTCGGTACTCCCTATCTTCAATTTGTTGAATAGGTGGTACCTCAATCTGTTGTGGCCAGTGCGAAGTCTGAAGACAACGACCTGCTCTCTTCGGTTCAACTGGTAATAGGCATCGTTTTTGGTGTAACCAGTATGTTCGGTTTCCCATTTGGTCATGTATCTGGCTTTGATAAGCCGTTTTGACTCTTCGTACGTCATACTGGTATCTGTTTGTGGTAATCTTGCACCTTCTTTTGCCAGTCTGTCTGCCTCCTCGTTGCCTTGGATGTTGCAGTGTGCCGGGACCCACTGTACCACTACCCTTTTTGGTGCGGACTGCTGGCACAGTTTGCAGAGTGCTGCTCTTAAGTCATTAAGCTCAGTGCTTTTCTGCCTTTTTACCGCTGTGACTACGGCGAGAGCATCTGTCAGCAGGACTATATGGCTCTCATTTTCACTGTGTGTCACCATTTCTTCCACTGCCGCCCTCAGTGCCTCTGCCTCCGCTCTGAAATTGCTTGTGTACTTACCAGTAGCGAATGACAGTGTTATTTTGCAGAAATATACAATTTATTATATTTCATGGAATTTGCTTATGTAAACAAATCTCTGTTCAGGACGCGCTGACACGTGTTTTTTTGTTTCCCCAAAACTGCTTATGTAAACACTTTGGGGTCAGCGTGTTGTTGTATTTGACTATGGGTCGCTTCAGTGTATCCACTAGGAACACAAAATATCAATCTACTCATTCATTCATTGGCTCTTTCCGTCTTGTCAGACGATAGTAATTGTGCCTTGAAAAAAAAGAGATGTCACAACAGTCCATGACTGTAACGAATGTGACTCGTAAGACTAATTCGGGCAGAGAAGCGTCTTCCGCAGTGTGTGCAAGGAAAGTCAGGAACGTTTGCGGCATCGCATGGTGTGGCGTGTCTTCTCAAACTCTGAGTCTTTAGCCTATCAGCAGTCAGTATCTCCTTTGTCTGTATTCCATGCTTAATCCTTTCCCTCCATGTAACACGATCCATGGCGTCCTGTTCCCATGATTCCAAATCGATGCCTGCGTCATTCATATCCCGCTTGCATACATCCTTGTACCGAAGTAGTGGCCGGTCCCAAGACTTTTTACTCAACTGTAATTCCCCATAGAGAAAATGTTTTGGTATTCTGCCATCATCCATCCTCCAAATATATCCCAGCCATCGGAGCCATTGAAGACTAAGCATGAAAAATATTGTGACAGTGCCTGTTATCTCCAACACTCCAAGATTCTGCGCAGGCACCTCATGAGATAGCTGATAGCCGTCTCTCCTGGTGCGTGTAGGTAGACAATGTCTCACTGCCGTAAAGAAGGGTACTCAGGACACAGGCCTGGTAAACAAGTGTTTTTGTTTTAACAACTCAAGTTGTTATTCGATATATTCAGGTCAGGTCAGGTGATCCCGTAACCAGTGAGGCTGTTGGGGCACACATGAAGACATCCTCACATCCCCACGCCACCCTTTTCTGTCAGCGGCTGCTGCCTGTGCCTCTTCTGGTCAGAGATTGGTCCATTCTTTTATGTTGTCCTCCCATCTGTTTTTTGGGAATGCCTCTTCGTCGTCCAACTTGCACCTTTTCGTGCAGGATCGTATTTGCAAGACCATTTGATCTCCATATGTGACCGCACCAAGCGAGTTTCCTTCTTTTGACAGTTGCCGAGAGGTCTTTAAAAGGCCCTATTGCTGTTGTAATTCTCTCGTATTTCCTCGTTTGTAACTCGATCTTTGTACGTGACAATTAAAAGTCTTTGGAAACATCCCATCTCCAAGGTTTGTATTCTTCGCTGAAGGTCAGCTTTAACTGTCCATGTCTCACAAGCATAGAGGGATATATTATATATTTTTAAATTATGAAATTAATCAAACTTTAAGACACAGATAAAAATGAAAGTTGCTCTAAAATCAATATTTTTTTAGTTTACTGTTTCAGTTGGCGATCCCACAGAAAACCCTTTGTGACCCTATTTGGGGTCATGACGCATGGGTTGGGAACCCGTTTGCTAGAGGGAAACGTCAAGGCTGTCTGTATGATAGAACACTGGACTTCTGCCGTGGGACATAATGTTATGGATACGGAAAGTATGTAGCAGCACTTAGACAAGAAATTGGGAATATCAATGATTGTCTTATGTGACATTGGAACTGGATTAGCAATATCCACAGAAGAAACCCGGATATCATCACCAGAACTACCGTGAATGGGCTCCAGAATGATGATGAAGCGGAGGCCGGATTAAAACAGATTGGCGAAGAATCATAGAAGCCAAAAGGTAAATCATGAACCAGAACTGGGATGCTGTGTGAAGGATGACTAAGTGAAGTGGAGGGAATTTGTTGCTTTCTTAAAAGATGCCATCTGGCTGCTGGCTGCTTCATCATCCTTTAGACAAGATAAATATATCCAAGATGATCACAGCATGGCACTTAATGATGATCAATCAATAAATTAATCAATCAATCAAAGTCCGTCGCTTCTCTCAGTGCATAGGCCATTGACAACATCCCGCCAGCATACACAGTTCTGGGCTGCTCATTCTGCCTCTCTCCAGGTGTAATCATTTAATCCTAGTTCTTTCTCATTCTCTTCTCTGTGTACTTTTTGGTCTGCCTCTCTCTCTCTCTCCCCCTCCCCCACCCCTTTCTCTCCTTGAGGATTCCCTGTAGGAGCCTGTCTGGCTATGTTGGACTGTGCCTTCCGCAGCGAATGTCCAATCCAGCCCCATTTTCTTCACTTAATTTGTGGTTCCAGTTCCTGCTGTTGGCTCCTTTCCAATAGATCTTCATTCCTCCCCATGTTCTGCCACTTTAAACCCATTATCGTTCTTAGGTACCTATCAACGAAGGACTGGAGTCTTTGTTGTATGGCATTGGTCGTTCACCATGTCTCCGCTCTATACAGCAACACCAACTTGCATTGAATATTCTAACTTTGGTGAATCTTGATTTCTCGGGATCTCCATAAATTGCTTAGCGTCTGCCCCTCTTGTCTTTTCAGTTCTGGTCCTTACATCTGAACCTCCTGATGGGTCTATCGGGCTGCCCAGATAGGTAAAGGTGTCATCATTAATGTTGATAGTATAGTGTTTTTCCCTTTAGTCATTCATTTTTATTTATATGTATTCATTGTTGTTATCATCAGCAACCAACATCCAAGCTGCTGCAACAGGCAGTGGTGCTCCCTTCATCACAACGCCACGACAGAACCCGATCAAGACCTCCGTTTTCCAACAGACTATTGATTTACTGGTAGGCATCTTCTTATTCCCCTACTCCTCCTCCTCTTTCTTCCTCCTCATCTTCTTCACATCCCACCTCTTCTCCTTCTCCTTCCTCTTCTTATTTTCCTCCTCCTCCTCCTTCTTCTTTCTTCAATTATAAGAATATAAAAGATGAGAGGGATTTATATCACTCTAGAGAGTTTGTGAAAATCGAAAGAAATTAAGCCCACCACAAAAATATGGATCTTCAACTTCAATGTTGTCCGTCCTAGTGTATGACTCTGTGACGTGGAGAACAACTCCAATGTCAAGTCCGTCCTAGTGTATGACTCTGTGACGTGGAGAACAACTCCAATGTCAAGTCCGTCCTAGTGTATGACTCTGTGACGTGGAGAACAACTCCAATGTCAAGTCCGTCCTAGTGTACGGCTCTGTGACATGGGGAACAACTCCAATGTCAAGTCCGTCCTAGTGTACGGCTCTGTGACATGGGGAACAACTCCAATGTCAAGTCCGTCCTAGTGTACGGCTCTGTGACATGGGGAACAACTCCAATGTCAAGTCCGTCCTAGTGTATGACTCTGTGACATGGGGAACAACTCCAATGTCAAGTCCGTCCTAGTGTACGGCTCTGTGACTTGGGGAACAAAGAAAAGTACAACTAAAAGGGACCAAGCTTTCAACAATGGATGCTTGTATCGAATTGAGGGAATAAAATGACATGATAAAGTCACTAATATAGAACTGTGGGAAAGAAGCGGACAGACGCCAGGGGGACTAGATGTAAAGAGAAGACATTGCCGATGGACAGGACATAAAATACAAGGCAGTCACTGTTCCTCAGGGCATGAAAAGTAAGGACAAATCTAAACTTTGTAATGCATTTAGACAAGTTTAATCTAATCAGAAATAGTCTGCATGGGTTTACTAGAGGGAGATCATGCTTAACAAATCTATTAGAATTCATGGAGGAGGTTACTAAAATGATAGATAAAGAGGAGCCAGTGGATGTTATTTATCTAGCTTTCGCAAAGGCCTTTGATAGAGTACCTCATCAAAGATTATTTAGAAAGTTAAAATCACATGTAATAGGTGGGGAAGTTGCCAAATTGATTTAAAATTGATTAACGGGAAGAAGCCAGAGAGTTGGCATAAATAAAGAGTACTCTGAGTGGTGTGAAGTAAAAAGTAGAGTGCCACAGGGCTCGGTTTTGGGACCAATTTTATTCTAGACATATATAAACGATGAAGTAACGCATGAAGGGAAAACCTAGCAAGCATTTGTTGAGGACCTATGCTTCGCAGGGAGTTGATTAAAGTTCCTCAATGCAATTGCAGTTCCTGCCACCTTTTTGCATTCTTATTTTGATATTTTAATCTGTGCCTTCTACCTTATCTGTATTGCTACCAAGTTATATGAATAATTCTACATCTTGGATTTCCCAATAAGCCGAGTGAATTGTAGCCTAGGGCTTCAAGATTGCAGAAGCATTGATTCTAGTGCCCCTATAAAGAAGCAAAGATGCTCATCAAATGATCTATGAAGACAGAATGGAGAGACCAGCACAGAGAAAACAAGCCAGAAAATGACAGCATAGACAAACTTGGCAGAGATAGACAGACAAAGATTTTCAGACTCAGAACGGGACATTGTAGGCTCAAAGCCCACCTCCACAGAATAGGCCTCAGAGACACCGTCACGTGCGATTATGGAGCACCTAAGCAAACACCAGAACATATTCTGCAAGAATGCCCACCTATACAGACCAAAGAGAGGCAGTCTGGCCTGGGGGAGTAACCATGCTTGAAAAGTGTGTGGGACCAGCGAAGACCTGAAACACACGGTCTCCTTCATGAACCTCATCGGACTAGAAGCATAGCATCAGTTGATCGACGAAGAAGAAGAAGAAGACGTGCTCCTGTTTTTTTTTAAAACATCTCTAATCTCAAATTGTAGGGCCACCAGGACATCGCTCCACGTGCCCATCTGTTATCTGGCATGTGCACCACAAGACCAGCCCATCTGTTATCTGGCATGTGCACCACAAGACCAGCCCATCTGTTATCTGGCATGCGCACCACAAGACTGGTCCATCTGTTATCTGGCATGTGCACCACAAGACTGGTCCATCTGTTATCTGGCATGCGCACCACAAGACTGGTCCATCTGTTATCTGGCATGTGTACCACAAGACCAGCCCATCTGTTATCTGGCATGCGCACCACAAGACTAGCCCATCTGTTATCTGGCATGTGCACCACAAGACTAGCCCATCTGTTATCTGGCATGTGCACCACAAGACCAGCCCATCTGTTATCTGGCATGTGCACCACAAGACCAGCCCATCTGTTATCTGGCATGGGCACCACAAGACTGGTCCATCTGTACTTTTGTAACAGCACGACATCTCTGATGTCAGTGAAGGAAGTTCGACGTGTGATCCCTGCATTGCGTATTTGGTCTTGAATAGAGATCTTCATGTTCTTCGACAATGCAGAGTCTAAATGCATCGGCTTTCCTTAGGCGTCACACCCCTTTTTTAAAATAAAACTTTACAAAAAACTGGCCTAAACTTCACTTCCATCCTAGTGCCTCAACAAGGTTTAGTCCAACACTGTATATGAGTGTGTCTCCAAACATTATAATCTGTGCATTTTCTCTATATGTTCTCATTACTAAATTTCTTTGACCTCTGCTCATTTTAGTACTTCAAATATGAAATTGTTTGTACTGATAAATATCTTATAAGTTGTGTTGTGATTAAGCCACTTTGTTCATCTTGTGTTGATAAATATCTTATAAACTGTGCTGTGATTAAGCCACTTTGTTCATCTTGTGTTGATAAATATCTTATAAACTGTGCTGTGATTAAGCCACTTTGTTCATCTTGTGTTCATAAATATCTTATAAGTTGTGTTGTGATTAAGCCACTTTGTTCATCTTGTGTTGATAAATATCTTATAAACTGTGTTGTGATTAAGCCACTTTGTTCATCTTGTGTTGATAAATATCTTATAAACTGTGCTGTGATTAAGCCACTTTGTTCATCTTGTGTTGATAAATATCTTATAAACTGTGCTGTGATTAAGCCACTTTGTTCATCTTGTGTTGATAAATATCTTATAAGATGTGCTGTGATTAAGCCACTTTGTTCATCTTGTGTTGATAAATATCTTATAAGATGTGTTGTCACTAAGCCACTTTGTTCATCTTGTGTTGATAAATATCTTATAAGATGTGTTGTCACTAAGCCACTTTGTTCATCTTGTGTTGATAAATATCTTATAAGATGTGTTGTCACTAAGCCACTTTGTTCATCTTGTGTTGATAAATATCTTATAAGATGTGTTGTCACTAAGCCACTTTGTTCATCTTGTGTTGATAAATATCTTATAAACTTTGCTGTGATTAAGCCACTTTGTTCATCTTGTGTTGATAAATATCTTATAAACTGTGTTGTGATTAAGCCACTTTGTTCATCTTGTGTTGATAAATATCTTATAAACTGTGCTGTGATTAAGCCACTTTGTTCATCTTGTGTTCATAAATATCTTATAAGTTGTGTTGTGATTAAGCCACTTTGTTCATCTTGTGTTGATAAATATCTTATAAACTGTGCTGTGATTAAGCCACTTTGTTCATCTTGTGTTGATAAATATCTTATAAGATGTGTTGTGATTAAGCCACTTTGTTCATCTTGTGTTGATAAATATCTTATAAGATGTGTTGTGATTAAGCCACTTTGTTCATCTTGTGTTGATAAATATCTTATAAGATGTGTTGTGATTAAGCCACTTTGTTCATCTTGTGTTGATAAATATCTTATAAGATGTGTTGTGATTAAGCCACTTTGTTCATCTTGTGTTGATAAATATCTTATAAGATGTGTTGTGATTAAGCCACTTTGTTCATCTTGTGTTGATAAATATCTTATAAGATGTGTTGTGATTAAGCCACTTTGTTCATCTTGTGTTGATAAATATCTTATAAGATGTGTTGTGATTAAGCCACTTTGTTCATCTTGTGTTGATAAATATCTTATAAGATGTGTTGTCACTAAGCCACTTTGTTCATCTTGTGTTGATAAATATCTTATAAGATGTGTTGTGATTAAGCCACTTTGTTCATCTTGTGTTGATAAATATCTTATAAACTGTGTTGTGATTAAGCCACTTTGTTCATCTTGTGTTGATAAATATCTTATAAGATGTGTTGTGATTAAGCCACTTTGTTCATCTTGTGTTGATAAATATCTTATAAGATGTGTTGTGATTAAGCCACTTTGTTCATCTTGTGTTGATAAATATCTTATAAGATGTGTTGTGATTAAGCCACTTTGTTCATCTTGTGTTGATAAATATCTTATAAGATGTGTTGTGATTAAGCCACTTTGTTCATCTTGTGTTGATAAATATCTTATAAGATGTGTTGTGATTAAGCCACTTTGTTCATCTTGTGTTGATAAATATCTTATAAGATGTGTTGTGATTAAGCCACTTTGTTCATCTTGTGTTGATAAATATCTTATAAGATGTATTGTGATTAAGCCACTTTGTTCATCTTGTGTTGATAAATATCTTATAAACTGTGCTGTGATTAAGCCACTTTGTTCATCTTGTGTTGATAAATATCTTATAAGATGTATTGTGATTAAGCCACTTTGTTCATCTTGTGTTGATAAATATCTTATAAACTGTGCTGTGATTAAGCCACTTTGTTCATCTTGTGTTGATAAATATCTTATAAACTTTGCTGTGATTAAGCCACTTTGTTCATCTTGTGTTGATAAATATCTTATAAGATGTGTTGTGATTAAGCCACTTTGTTCCTCTCATCACCAGGAGTACCCTTTCTTCACAATGCGTAGTTTTCCTGCAGGATTAATTAAAAACTTAGGAGGGGTTGTGTCTGCACGCTCCGTGAAACTGTTAGACAAAATTCACAATCCAGGTAAGAGCATTGTGTTGTTGTTCTTCTTCTTCTTTAGTGTTTGCCCTCGCTGTGTGTGACGGACAAAAATAGAACTCCTGCCATTCTGAGAGGTTAACATATTGATATTAACAATCTGGTCAATTCTGAGATTAACATATTGATATTAACAATCTTGTCTATTCTGAGATTAACATGTTGATATTAACGATCTGGTCTATTCTGAGAGATTAACATGTTGATATTAACAATCTGGTCTATTCTGAGAGATTAACATGTTGATATTAACAATCTTGTCTATTCTGAGATTAACATGTTGATATTAACGATCTGGTCTATTCTGAGAGATTAACATGTTGATATTAACAATCTTGTCTATTCTGAGATTAACATATTGATATTAACAATCTGGTCTATTCTGAGAGATTAACATGTTGATATTAACAATCTGGTCTATTCTGAGATTAACATATTGATATTAACAATCTGGTCTATTCTGAGAGATTAACATGTTGATATTAACAATCTGGTCTATTCTGAGATTAACATGTTGATATTAACAATCTGGTCTATTCTGAGATTAACATATTGATATTAACGATCTGGTCTATTCTGAGAGATTAGCATATTGATATTAACAATCTGGTCTATTCTGAGATTAACATGTTAATATTAACAATCTGGTCTATTCTGAGAGATTAACATGTTGATATTAACAATCTGGTCTATTCTGAGATTAACATGTTGATATTTACAATCTGGTCTATTCTGAGATTAACATGTTGATATTAACAATCTAGTCTAGTGTATTTAGGGTAGAAGGTACTCCAATTCTTGCTACCTACTTAGTTGTTTCTCTTCTACCGTGAGGTGTAGAGGTTTGCTAGAGAAATCGCCATACTGTTATATCCGCCGTCTTTTTCCTGAGTCTTTTCTATCCAGCCCGTGGTCACTTAGGTACTTTCGTATGTTGTCTTCCAAATGTACTTTGGGACATCCTGGGGGTCTGCGTCCTTGACTTCTTATCTCCCATGACCGCCTTGGTATCCGATCTTCTTCCATTCTACAGACATGACCAAACCACTGTAGCTGGGACTGCTCCACTCGTGTCTGCAGGGGTGGAACTTCGAGATTTCTACGTATTGTCTGGTAATGGATCTTGTCCCTTTTCATCACCTGAACCGCCTTTCTTAGGTACCTCATTTCAAATATTTGCAATTGCCTTTCTTGAGCTGTAGTCATTGCCCATGACTTACATCCATATGTCAGGACAGGCACATAGTTCGAGCGCTATACATCCATCTTTGTTTTCCTGCTTATTTCTCTTTTGCTGAGGAATCCTCTGTTTATTGCACGGAAAAGTCTACCAGATGCTGCCCTTCGTGCAGTTAACTCCTCTTTGATTTCTCCCCTGCTGTCTATTACCACTCCTAGTGTCTGCTAAAGTCTGATGTGCTGGACCAAAAGGTGCAAATATCGCAGTCAAACTGGAAATGTCACAATGCATTCTGTTCTCCGGAAAGCATCCTGCTACTTGCAAAGCCCTTTTTAGGGCTTGGTAGCAGGAAATTGAGAACGAAGAAGAAGTAGGGATTAGGATGAAGTGGATTCAATTTATTTTGTTTGTGATGTTTGTTTGCAACTGTTTTGCCATCTAAATAAGTAGCCAGTTGAGACGGAGTTGTACTCTTGCATGTGTTTCCATTCATGAATCAGCAAGCTTGTACCCCTATAGGAAGTCATTTAAAAACATATGCTGAAATTGGATGCACTGGGCTGTAAGGCGCAAAATACAGCACAACGCCTTCCTCATTCAAAGACAACAACAAACACAAATTTTAACAAATAAAAATAGGTAGCAGAGATTACGTAATGCCATTAGTGTGTTACATAGGCAAGAGAGGGGTGCAAAGAATACTTACACTGTAACCCAACCGGAATGCTGTAAGTTGTATGAGATCACTAAAGAGAGTTTAGCATATGTCTATGTCACGGTCAGGTGAAACATACTGATCAGACTATGTCACGGTCAGGTAAAACATACTGATCAGACTATGTTAGTCAGGGTTAGGTGAAACATACTGATCAGACTATGTCACGGTCAGGGAAAACATACTGATCAGACTATGTCATGGTCAGGTGAAACATACTGAATAGACTATGTCATGGTCAGGTGAAACATACTGATCAGACAATGTCACGGTCAGGGGAAACATACTGATCAGACTATGTCACGGTCAGGTGATCCATACTGATCAGACTATGTTAGTCAGTGTCAGGTGAAACATACTGATCAGATTATGTCACGGTCAGGTGAAACATACTGATCAGACTATGTTAGTTAGGGTCAGGTGAAACATACTGATCAGACTATGTTAGTTAGGGTCAGGTGAAACATACTGATCAAACTATGATCAGGTCAGGTCAGGTCATACCGTAACCGGTGAGGTCGTTGGGGCATACACAAAGACCTCCTCACAACCCCACGCCACCCCTCTCTGTCAGATGCCGCTCCCTGTGACTCTTCTGGTCGGAGACTGGTCCATTCTTTTATGTTGTCCTCCCATCTCTTTTTGGGCCGGCCTCTTCGTCGTCTGCCATGCACCTTTCCATGGAGGATTGTATTTGCAAGACCATTTGATCTCGATATGTGACCGTACCAAGTGAGTTTCCTTCTTTTGACAGTTGCCAAGAGGTCTTCGAAAGGCCCTATTGCTGTTGTAATTCTATCTCGTATTTCCTCATTTGTAACTTGTTCTTTGTACGTGACGTTTAAAAGTTTTCGGAAACATCTCATCTCCAAGGCCTGTATCCTTCGTTGAAGGTCAGCTGTAACTGTCCATGTCTCACAAGCATAGAGGAATATTGACAGGACCAGTGTACGCATTAATCTGATTTTCGTGCATAGTGTTAACCGTTTATCTTGCCAGATTTTGTTAAGCCGATATGATATGATAGTCAGGGTCAAAGTCATTACTGATCAAACTATGATAGTCAGGGTCACAGTCATTACTAATCAAACTATGATAATCAATATCAGGCAATACATACTGATCAAGATCCCATGTTACTTCCAAAAAGTTCTCCCTGGATACAGGCTGGTTCATAGGAATCTGGCTAGTGGGATCAACACTGTGATCCCCATAGTGGTGAGCTTACTGAGAAGCCTTGCATTGCATTACAGCCAGAAGGACCCTGTTATAACTTTTTAACTTAACTTAACAATATCTTTATACTGGTTTAGAAGACTCTCTAGAGTCTGTATACAACCAGTTTCATTTACATTACCTTGCTCATAAAGCTATGCACATCCAATCTATTCTTGAATGCATTAATTTTTCCTGCCTCCACTACTTCCTGTGGCAATGCATTCCAAGCATTCACCACGCTCTGACTAAAAAATATTTTTCCTAATATCCAATCTGGACCTTTCTTTAGTTAATTTGTAGCTTTGCCCTCTTGTTCCTGCATTTGGAAAAAAAACTTGTTATAGTCTAATTTATACATCTTATAAACCTGTATTAAGTCACCTCGAATTCTTCTCTTTTCTAGACACTGTAGGCCGGTTTTTCTGAGTCTTTCCTCATCATAACTGTAATTCTGGAATCCCACTATCAGCTTTGTCGCTTATTTTTTAATCCTTTCCAGCATGTTTATATCCCCTCTATGATAAGAACTCCACACATGAACACAGTACTCCAATCTAGGTCAGTTCGACTATCACTTCCTTGCTCCTATGTTTAATATTTCTTTTTATCATACCTAACATTGCATTTGCCTTTTTCACTGCTACCTGGACTTGCTCACTCACCTTACCTGTATGATCTATTATAACCCTTAGGTATTTTCCTTTTCTATCTTTCTAATATTGTTCTCGCCCATTCTCTTCTTCTTCTTCTTCTTCTTCTTCTTCTTCTTCTTCTTCTGTGTTCATTCTCAATCTCTCGCTACAAAGCCCTGAACAAGGCTTCGCAAGTAGCAGGATGTAGTCCGGAGAACGGAATGCATTGTGTCGCTAGTTTACAGCTTGACTGCGATATTTGCACCTTGCGGCCCGACACATCCGTCTTCGGCGGAGCCCATTCTGTAATTTTGTAATTAAGTATGCCTCGAGATATGAGGAGAGCCACTGTAACCAAAGAAAAATCAATGATTGTGGTTTACATTGTTCTGGTGAATGGATAAACATATTGGACAAGTTGACCTGTAGGTGGGACTACTTTCTTATCTTCTCTCTTTAGAGGAACCAGAGACCAGGGATGCATGGTGGAGGGAGGTCCGAACCGAGATTAAGTCTCATGCTTCCAAGCTGGGATGTCACGCTGTCTTGGGATACCTGGAACAAACAAGTATTGGGTGTGTTAAACATTCCTCCTATTTTATGTTCTTGTTTCAAACCTCTTGTACGAAGTAAAGCAAACGAAATAACTCATTAACTTTTACAGAACCATTGGCGAAAAAATTTGCCTGCTTGGCACATATACTGTCTCTGTATACTCCTAGATGTATTTTTGTTTTAACACCAGTTTTTCATATAGAGACGGCTGAATCGAAAACGAGGCCACTTCCTCCTGTCTTGATAATAATAAAATGGCTTTTTGAGTTTAGACAATTATGTTCATGGTTTTTTCTATTTCACATGGATTCGGAAGGTTATTCCATTTTTTGAGGGTGATGAAGTTAAGTTGTTACAGTGTATTTTTCAGAAGTAGATTTGTTTAGTTTGTTTGTAAGATGTAAAAATTACCTGCCGAAGACGGATGTGTCAGACTGATAAATGCAAATATCAGAGTCAAGCTGTAAACTAGCGACACATCGCATTCCGTTCTTCAAACTATATCCTGCTACTTTTTCGGGGCTTGATAGTGCGATATTGAGAACAAATGTAGAAGAATAAGAAGTAATAAATACGTTTGTAGTGGAAAATAACAGATGTGCTGATCTGGTTAAGAACACAATCAGTGCTTTGTGGCGGTTTTGAGGATTAACAAGTAACTGGTGTACCTGAAAATGGTCAAATCTAAATGTTTGTGGCGTAATAAAAAATAATATGGATTCTAGAAGGATTAAGGGAGCATCACAGTGACTTGAAATAAGTTGCACTGATCTACAAATTGGCCATAGAATGATCAATGAAAATTTAAGTTCAATATGTCTTTCCATTAATGGGCTACGGAGTCTTCGGACATATAAATATATATACAAACTTTGAAAAATATAGTAAACGATTGATTGTAAATCTTGATTTTTTTAAAGAAGGTTTTCAGCCCATGAGGTTTTGAAAGTTGTAATTGTGACCTTTAACCTCTGTGCTATTTTTGGTTCTTACAGGGACGAAGTGATTGTGCTGTCTGCAATTGGTACTGCCGCTAAGATCAACCTGAAGTTTGACTTCATGGATGCCCTTTTGACCTCTGCTCCCTCATTTCATGCTGCATCAGGACCCAGTTTTAATACCGATCCGCAGAAAAACGTAGACAGCGAAGGAGTGGAGAAAGTGATGGATAAAGGAAAGCAGCTTTTTGTTGACATCAATGCAGCAAAGCAAGCACTGATGAAATCTCTTGCACCAGTAGATGGGTACAGATTGCATTACATAGAATTACATTAACTAGAATTACATTACCTAGAATTACGTTACATAGAATTACATTACATATAATTACATAACATATAATCACATAACATAGAATCACATTACATAGAATCACATTAGATAGAATTGATTGATGATGGGGATCAAGACGCTGAGCAGCGCATGAGCTGCAGTGGTCAGCTACCCATAGCTGACTGCTAGCGTCAGGGCCAGCGAACCATAGCTGCCAAGACCCTTCTACACCTCCACGTGGTGATCCTGGATAACAGGCTGCAGCAGGGCAGACTGGCTAAGGAGAAGGGATCGGAGAGGGAATGCTAACCGTGTACTCAAAAAATGCTTGCTGAAGTTGGATGTGTTGGACCGAAAGGTGCAAATATCGCAGCCAAGCTGTAAACTACCACACAACGCATTCCGTTCTCTGGACTACATTCTGCTACTTACCCTTCCAGGGTTTGTAGCGGGAGATTGAGAACGAACGAAGAAGAAGATTGATGATGATGATGATGTTCATCCATCACATGTGATGATGACCACTCTCTTTGTTCAGCGGTGTGGACAGTCTTTTCTCTTGCTGTGTCCGTTGAAATGGGGGATTTGTGCGATGATTTGGATTAAAGTGAGGAAGAAACTGCTCCTTTTGTCAACCTCACTCTCTGGTCCTGAGCTACCTTTAGCTAGGGATAAGACAGTATCATGATGACTGTAGATAGCACAAGATGCAGATTTTTCCTCAGGGTTCACACCCGAAACCTTTCTAGTAAACAGGTATCTCGCAAGACAATACAAAAAAGAGCGACAAAGATGATAGTGGGATTCCAGAATTACAGTTATGAGGAACGACTCAGAAAAACCGGCCTACAGTGTCTCGAAGAGAGAAGAATTCGTGGTGACTTAATACAGGTTTATAAGATGATCAGAGGAATCGATAAATTAGACTATAACAAGTTTTTTAAAATACAGCCACCTACAATAACACGAGGGCATAGCTACAAGATGATTAAAGAGAGGTCCAGGTTAGATATTAGGAAATATTTTTTTAGTCAGAGAGTGGTGTCTGCTTGGAATGCATTGGCAGGGGAGGTAGTGGAGGCAGGGACAGTTAATGCATTTAAGAATAAACTGGATGCGTATAGATTTTAGAGCAAGGTGATGTAAATGTAACTGGTTGTATACAGACTCTGCAGGGTCTTCTAAACCAGTATAAAGATGTTAAGTTAAGTTAAGACAGAGAAAGGGGGGAGGGTTGATATATATCGTTGTGTGTCTTGCCTTTCCCATAACTGCAAGAGGTAGTAGGGACATCACTCAGTGTATGAAGGATGTATTGGACATCTCTCCTGGGCGACGTGTTCTAGTTCATTATAATCGCGTGTCTATATTTCACAATCACAGCAAATCTGACACTGTCTGCAGCTAGGGCACAGGGCGCTAATCTCATGAAGTTCAGACTAGACATCTTGAAAATACAACACAGGTTTAAGCATAGTACTAATTCATATAGCCGATGTCCATGCCATGAAAATCAGAGGAAAGAAAGCACAAAAAATTAACAAATTAACTGGTCCAAATGGAAAACAACACGTTTACACGAACACAAATGTAAGTCTTCGACTAGTGTGCATTTCAGGCAAATCTGTTGCATCCGTAATGAACTAAAATACTAGAGCAAGGTTAGGTCTGCAGCCAGTGTGACAAGATCTTTACTACTGGGGAATTACATTACATAGAATTACATAATAATTTAGACGATTTAATTTATTCACCTTGGGGAAGGGGAGGGGGAGGTGTGGTGGTGCTTGCCATAGCTGAAAGGTAAAAGTGCTTTCCTCTCAAGATATAACAGCATGACGTGGTGGGGTTTCACATCCCACAAGTTTCAAGCATCCCCTCGTTTCAAGAAAAGTGAGTCCAACGTTTAGTCACATTGGAGATTGACAAAAAAACACGGAGAACCTGTGTACACGTTATGCACGTAAAAGAACCCTTGGTAGTTAAAAATCAATAAGAGTAGGCTGTTAGCTACAACTGGTGCACAATATATGTGTCCTCAGCACGTTCCTATATGGTAGCGAGACTTGGACAACATATGCCAAACAAGTGCACAGGCATTAACAGTGCCTGCGATCGATTCTTGGAATTACATGGAGAGACAGAGTGACAAATGCAGAGGGACACTCTCGCACTGGTCTTCCAAGCATGTACACTCTCCTTAGGCAGCGAAGACTACGCTGGCTTGGTCATGTTGGTTGCACGGAAGATGGTCACATTCCCAAAGTTATCCTCTATGGATAGTTGGTGGATGGCAAAAGAACAGTCGGCTGACCACAGTTGAGATTCAAATATGTGTGTAAGAGTGATAGTAGTATGCTTGGCGACCAGCCCCGTCACAACAAATGACTGTGTCCACAACAACATCTGATGGCTGAATCCAAGGCGACCTGCAGTTTTGTTGGAGAGAGAACGAACTGTTTCAGCCAGGTGTTGTGAGGTTGACCCCGGGGACATCTCCAGGATGAGCATTGCCTTTTTCTCCCTCACCACCAGCTGGAGCATTTGGTGGGCACGGACTTCCCAAAGGAGGCAGGTCACGTGACCAAAGAGGGGAAAGCTGACGGTGGTAAATCATCGAGGCAATGTTGTGGGCCAGACTATGTCACTGTTGGAAATAAGGTCATGTCGCTGCCGAAGACGGATGTGTCGGAGTGAAAGGTGCAAATATTGCAGTCAAGCTGTAAAACTTTGGACTACATCGTGCCTAGTCTCCAGGAAAGGCCTCTATTGGGACCAGGCTCTTCCCAGAGAGTGCCTAGATGAAGTCACCAGGCCCGTTCTACGAGTGATGTCATGACTGCCTACTGCCAGATAAACTAAGTGTCCTCATGACCGAAACAGGGTTGTGATTCGCGGTGACACTCGCGCATGATGACCCTTGTCGAAGCTTAGGATTTTCATTGATGCTCTGTAGTTGTGCAAGCCTAAGTAGGCAGTCGACCAATCCAGTGTCACCAAGGGTTTGCCAATGCCCGAGTTATAGGATTTAGAGAAAATATAAAGTTAAACTATAAACCATGTTTAAATGCATTGATTTTGAATTAAATGTATCCTTTTTATAGGCTGAAGGATCAGACACGATGTTCCCTTTGCCACATTCCATACAGCTCAACCAGCATGCCCTTTGAAATACAGCTATCCAAATGTGCCATCTGCAGGTATAGTATGCTCGGTTTTTGGCACCGTTACAAAGGATAAATAAAGTTGGGATGTTTAGCCATTACCAGAAACTATAAAGTTTGGGATGTTTATGCCATCACAACCAGAAACAATAAATAAAGTTTAGGATGTTTCTGCCGTCACAAAAAAACTATAAATAAAGTTTGGGATGTTTCTGCCATCACCAAAAACTATAAATAAAGTTTGGGATGCTTCCTGGGATGTTTTTTTAAGGTGTTAGTCATTACCAGGAACTATAAATATAACTTATAATGGTTTAGCCTTCACCAGAAACTATAAAAATAATTTGTGATATTTCAACTACCACCAGAAACCATAATTTAGTTTGTGATGTTTCAATTATTACCAGAAATCACAAATATAATTCATGATGTTTTTACCATTACCAGACGCCATAATTTAGTTTAGAACATCTTCAGCCAAAGGAACTCATAAATTTCTTTTTATCATACCTAACATTCCATTTGCCTTTTTCACTGTTACCTGGACTTTGCTCACTCACCTTACCTGTATGATCTATTATAACCCCTAGGTCCTCTTCCTTATCTATCTTTCTAATATTGTTCTCTCCCATTCTGTAATTATGTTCCATATTGGATCTACCCATGTGGATGACTGTACATTAATCTACATTAAACTTCATTTGCCAGCTTACAGATCATTCTCAAATTTTATCTAAATCCGACCTCAATATATCCACTTCCGCTTTAGATGAGACACTACTGCATAGTTTTGTGTCATCAGCGAATTTTACAACCATGGATCCCACATCAATTTCCAAACCGCTAATATATATCAAGAACAAAATTGGTCCCAAAACCGAGCCCTGTGGCACTCCACTTAACAAATGACTCCACAAATGACATATTCTGTTAATAATAAGTGACCTTCAAATGACATTTTCTGTTAATAATAAGTGACCTTCAAATGACATATTCCAAATTCCTGCAGCCAAACGACAACCCAACCTATCTGGGAGTCACATTTGATCGGCGCATGACATGGAAAAGTCAGATTGAGAGAAACCGAATGAAAACCAGAGAAAGAATGACAATCATGAGGAAACTTGCTGGCACAAGCTGGGGAGCAGACGAAGGCATACTAAAGAAACTGTACACTGGAAGAGTGAGACCAGTTCTCGAGTATGGCATTGCGGCATGGACAACAGCAGCGAAGGCGAACTTCGATAAAGTTAACAAACTTCAAAACCAAGCCATGAGAATTATAACAGGTGGCATGAAGTCAACGCCAATTGTAGAACTTGAAAAGATTACAAAACTGCAATCCATGACCGATAGAAGAGACTGCAGAGCCCAGCTGCAGTCAGAGAAACTCCGAAGACTGACCGACCACCCAATGCACCAGAGACTAAACAATTTGGGAAATGGGAAACTAAAGCGGGGAAACTTTGCAGAAATAGCCAAAGCAAAGATGCACGAAGATCCCATAAACGCACTAACAACACCAAAACCCATCACTACTGTACGAAAACCTACCTGGAGGCAGGATATATTTCCAGAGGTGGTAGAAAATATACCAGGTATTGCAAACAAAAACTGCCAGACTGAAAAAGAAAGGAGAGACACTACCCTAAGCTTCATAACGAAAAGCTACCCAAGCATGGACTGGACCCATGCATACACCGACGGTTCTGTAACAAACACAACACAGAACGGAGGGGCAGGAGCATTCCTGAACCTACCAAATGGCAGAAAAATAACACTGTCATTCGCTACTGGTAAGTACACAAGCAATTTCAGAGCGGAGGCAGAGGCACTGAGGGCGGCAGTGGAAGAAATGGTGACACACAGTGAAAATGAGAGCCATATAGTCCTGCTGACAGATGCTCTCGCCGTAGTCACAGCGCTAAAAAGCCAGAAAAACACTGAGCTTAATGACTTAAGAGCAGCACTCTGCAAACTGTGCCAGCAGTCCGCACCAAAAAGGGTAGTGGTACAGTGGGTCCCATCACACTGCAACATCCAAGGCAACGAGGAGGCAGACAGACTGGTAAAAGAAGGTGCAAGACTACCACAAACAGATACCAGTATGACGTACGAAGAGTCAAAACGGCTTAACAAAGCCAGATACATGACCAAATGGGAAACCGAACATACTGGTTACACCAAAAACGATGCCTATTACCAGTTGAACCGAAGAGAGCAGGTCGTTGTCTTCAGACTTCGCACTGGCCACAATAGACTGAGGTACCACCTATTCAACAAATTGAAGATAGGGTGTACCGACGAATGCCCGTGCGGTACTGGTAAAATGACCGCTGAACATCTGCTGCAGAACTGCCCGACATACGAGGATCAGAGAAAGCAGATGTGGCCATTACCAGTGGAACTGCAAGACAAGCTCTATGGCAGTGGCGACAGCCTCAGGATGACCGCCGCTTTTTTCGAAAAAATAATGGTTACTGTCTGACTGCGTACGCAGAAGAAGAAGAAGAAATGACATATTCTGTTAATAAGTGACCTTCAAAGGAAATATTCTGTTAATAACAAGTTACCTTCAAATGACATATTCTATTCATAATAAAATGTTACGTTACTTTTTGACCTTTCCTCATTTGTGTGTTTCATTTGACCTAGAAAGAAGAGTGTCCCAGAAGTGCTTTTCACAACAGTGGACCCTCCACCAGACATGCCCATCTGGAGTAGGGGTTGCCTCATACAGGCCAGGTAAGACAGTTTTCATATTCAGGAAATGATGTTTGACAGTACGTTTTTTTAGTGTCTGATTGGTGACTCAGTGGTCTCAAGGTAAGGTGTCTGCCTCGGATATTAGAGGTCGTGGATTCGAATCATAGTGAAGACCGGTTTTTTTTTTCCACGTAGATATTCTGGTAAAAATTCCGCTGATCTCTGGGTAGTGCGATCGGACTCCCGTGTTCAGTGTCGAAGACGTTAAAAATCCCTTGGCAGCTGGAAATCAAAAAGAGTAGGCTTAACGGCCAGTGTCTTGACAAAATTCAAGTTAAAAATTACCCAAGTGTTGGCAACTGTCAAAAGAAGGAAACTCGCTTGGTCCGGTAACATATCGAGATCAAATGGTCTTGCAAATACGATTCCTGCATGGGAAGGTGTAAGGCAGACGACGAAGAGGCCGTCCCAAAAAGAGGTGGGAGGACAATACAAAAGAATGGACCAACCTCTGACTAGAAGAGGCACAGGTAGCGACTGCTGACAGAGGGGGATGGCGTGGGACTCCGAGGATGTCCTCATGTTTACCCCAACGATCTCGCTGGTTACGGGATGACCTGAAATGCATTACAATTATTTTTGCAATCATAACGTACCATGTTCACATCACACTTGGCTATCTATGATCGGAATTGTCATGGGTCTTTTCTTGGTGGGACTGCTTCCTCCGGTTGATCCCAGTGGGGGCAGAGTTCAGGTTTCACTGAGTTTCTAAAGTGTTACAACATGTATCTGCACCATGATATGACTACACAGGTAAATAACACAGTAAACACTCTCCAACAAACTTCGGCAAGTTTAATAACAAAAATAAACAAAAACAATATTAACAAAAATAACAAAATACATCTAAGCTAAATAATAATTATATAGCACTACATCGGAGGTTGTAAGCAATAGCCTTTAAATATTTCCTCCAACTAATAAACCCAGTATTCAAGCCGCAGTCCTCCCCTAATCTGCACAATCAACACACTCTCACAAACTCATCTTCACGATTGTATTATGTACTCTGTCGTTCTGTACACTCACACACTCAGATCCCTTCAGTCATGTGATCTGTACCTTCACAATTACTTCCCATTCACAATTACAATCAGATCAATTACCATCAGGCGTTCTGTGCATTTACAAATGCTTCGATCACATCCTTCTAGTTGGAATCACGTACTCACATATAGTCATACACTCTGTCAATCGGTGCATACACATACTTCAGAACACACATTGTTCATTCGGTGTCCAGCATGCATCACACATATTCAGATCTCTTCTAGTCAAAGGGTGTCTAACAAACACACTTATAGAGCGACTGGCTGAAACTCAAAGGCGTATGCTGGTTCAGTCACCCTGCAACTCGTTCTAACAAACTCCTAGTCAGCCTGCTAGCTAGTCTCTCTCTCTCTCTCTCTCTCTCTCTCTCTCTCTTTCTCTCTCCAGGCCAGTCTCAGTCTCTCTCTCTCTCTCTCCAGTTTCTGAGTTCATCTTTGTCGAGTATTTTATAATCTCAAGCAACTTCATGGCTGTCCAATGGTCTTCTGTTGGTTGTCTGACTTAGCTATCACTGTAGTTTGGATCTACCTCCAACTAGTTGTTATTGGATGAATAACTCTGAATTTCTGTC
This sequence comes from Ariolimax columbianus, assembly GCA_036924085.1. Taxonomy (NCBI): domain Eukaryota; kingdom Metazoa; phylum Mollusca; class Gastropoda; order Stylommatophora; family Arionidae; genus Ariolimax; species Ariolimax columbianus. Next base: position 65,155,844 of record JAVGWX010000017.1, read on the forward strand.
ACTCTAAATGTCGCAGCAGGACGTTGCGGCCTCTGACTGTCGCCAACCCTCCACTACCTAAATCAGAATGCCAGAGTGGTCAGCTCCTAATCACCACCTGTACTAGACACATTCTTCTCCCTAACCCCTTGTTTCCTTTGTTAACTTAGTGTCGAGACGGTGATTGACCTTGGTACACATTTAGGTAACCTCTGTTCCCAGAGTCGCCAGCCCCATCACCCCTGTCCTTAACGCCCCTGCTCCAGTTGGAACTGTTACACAACATTAAATTGGTATTTGACAAAATGAGGCCCATACAATGTTTTTTAAATAAAAGTTTCCATTTTCCATGTTCTTTGAGCCATTTTCCATGTTCTTTGAGCCATTTTTCTGCATTTCAGAATATGCAGAACCAAAAGCAAAATGAAAAGTTCGGAACAGTCTGCTAGGGAAATCAGTGATGTAAGTGGACGGATTTTGTTGGACACATAAAACAACTAATGGTCAGTTCAGTGTGGCCCTTAACTCTTTGAACTTATGACACCTATGAACCAGTGTGTTGTGCGTGCGTGCGAGAGGGAGAGAGAAAAAAATGAATACCCCACCCTCTGAGCGACCCATGACTCTGTGTGATAGCTGGACCATAATTCTAAGACATATTTCAAGCTGAATTGCTTGGATTTTGACCTTAATATCATGAAAGTCCATACAGTACACACATTTCTACAGAAAACAAATATGGCGGCATCCACGAAATAAGAAATTTTGCTGTTGATTTTGGTAATTTTTGTGATGGATAGTAGTTTTGAAAATTCATATCCTCACGTAATGTATCAAATAAATTAATTTTTTTTATGTTGGCCTTATTTCTCTATTCCCCAAAGTGGTGTGTGTTGAACCATGTTTTTATTTTGCGCCTATCGGCCCAGTGCATCTGACTTCGACGTGCATTTTATCTAAGGGTCTTCTCCCTCCTGCATTTTTCTAAGAGTTATTTCCCCCTGTGTAACGGCTGGTGCGTGTTGGGGATTGAACCCAGCATCTCCGGGTTGTGAGCCGTGTCACTTAATCACTAGCCCACGCCATCCCCTTAAGTACATTTGATATAGGATGGTCTTCAATAAACATATCCTACAATTTACTGGCATAACAAGCAGGAACATTGAAGATGATCAGGTCCGTCAATTTGAGATTGAGTAATGAAATTGGAGCACGTAGTTTTGTCATATTAAATAGCTTTCCTCAGATGTCTACTTTGTGCGCATTTTGTCTGGAGCACAGGGGAATGGGATTTGGTAGACCAGGTGGCCAGGGCTCAAAGGGGTAATGTATAGAAACTACATACCAGAGTTTCTCTGACAGCAATTACCCCATAATTTTAATTTTGTTTGGTGGTAACTATATATTCAAAGGGGAACTAGGTCGCTAGTCCAGTCAGGCACATCATACTGACCAGGATGTCGCATCAGGGTCAGGTACAATATATTGACCAGGAGATCGCATTAGGGTCAGGTACAATATACTAACCAGGACATCACAGCAGGGTCGGGTACAATATACTGACCAGGACGTCACATCAGGGTCGGGTACAATATACTGACCAGGACGTCACAGCAGGGTCGGGTACAATATACTGACCAGGACGTCACATCAGGGTCGGGTACAATATACTAACCAGGATGTCACAGCAGGGTCGGGTACAATATACTGACCAGGACGTCACAGCAGGGTCGGGTACAATACACTGACCAGGATGTCACATCGGGGTCGGGTACAATACACTGACCAGTATGTCACATCAGGGTCGGGTACAATACACTGACCAGGACGTTACATCAGGGTCGGGTACAATACACTGATGCGGGCACGTGTCGTCCAGTGTGATAGTAGTCTGTCTGTTGTGGGGTCGTATTTTTTCTAGTGAATCTCGCCAGCGAGTTGGGGGCCATCCGCGAGGTCTCTTTTTGTAGCGCGAGTACCACAGGGTGGTTATAGTACTCCATCTTGGTACACCAGCCTGGCGATGTTTGTTTTAATGGTTGATGTACTGTAGTACATCCTGGATGTGTGACATTCTCTGGATGTCGCTATTGTGTAGTTCGCTCTGCCGCTGTTGTTTAAGAGTTTTGCCCACGAGGCTAATCGCAGGCTGACTTCCGCACCACCAAGTTGGTAAATACACCATGGCATAGTCAAAGGACTACCTTCGGTTAAAAGTGGGTGTGTGTCTGCTAAATGAAGGAAAAATCCTTAACAGACAAGAAGAAGATTACTTATTGTAAATTGATACTATGGAGAGTAGTGTACTTCTTTTAATCATGGTTTTCTATTTTGAATGTTTATATTTTCAGAGTTTGCCGTTTCTAGAGTACGAAGTACACAATCATCTGATTAATAAATTGAAGGTAAGATTTATACTTATCATTTACCACATGCTTGGTTTCACAGCGTGCCTGATAAAAAGATACTTTTCTCTTAAGAAGGTTTTATGGGAAGCCAAACGCCTGTGACCAGTATTATCATGTATAAACATCCGGGTGGAGGACCCAGTGGTCTCAAGGTAAAGTGTTCGTCTTGGATGCTAGAGGTCATGAGTTCAAATCACGGTAGAAACTGTGATTTTTCATATTCATCATCCGTTAAAAATGTCCCCGGATGTCTGAGTAGTGAGATCAGACATCCGTGTGCAGTGGCACGCACGTTAAAAATCCCTTGACAGTTGGAAATAGAAAAAAGTAGGCTTAATGGGCGCTGCTCAGGCAAAATTCAAGTTAAAAATCTACTCAAATTATTCTAGGGATTCTCGCCCTACAGAGAATATGTTGCAAAAAGGGGACTTTGTGACTAAAACATCTGTTCTTGGTTATGTGGTTAGCAGAGGGGCATAGACGGTGCCTGACAGGCTGCAGGTCTATCTTGCTCTAATTCACGCTTCCACCACCACCAGTCCCAAAAATAGACGATCGTACATTCCAGAGACTACCAGCCTAATGGTTAGTAACAGATGCTGGGATTGACCTGGCAAGTCACCAGCGGATTTTCATCTGCCAAAAAATATGAAACCTAGGAGGTCGCACCTAACCTCGACGTCTAACGACACAATCGGGCAAAAGATAGATAGATATAAACATTCAGGTTAATGCTGTGGAAGCGGTTGAAGGATGTATATAGACATTACTCCCTTCTTGTCCACTTTTCAAATGGGAGATGTGCTTTGGAACATTTATAAAAAATTTGGAAACAATATCTTCTCTTTTTCACTTCATTTGGCTTGGCTTCGTTCGTTCTCAATCTCCCGCTACCAAACCCTGAAAGGCTTAATAGCAGAATGTAGTCCAGAGAACGGAATGCGTTGTGTCGTAGTTTACAGCTTGACTGCGATAATTGCACCTTTCGGTCAAACACATCCAACTTCAGCAAGCATTTTCTGAGTACACGGTTAGCATTCCCTCTTCAATCCCTTCTCCTTAGCCAGTCTGCCCTGCTGCAGCCTGTTATCCAGGATCGCCGCGTGGAGGTGTAGAAGGGTCTTTTCAGCTCTGGTTCGCTGGCCCTGACGCTAGCAGTCAGCTATGGGTGGCTGACCACTGCAGCTCATGCGCTGCTCAGCGTCTTGATCTCTTTCACTTCATTTGAAGATTATCCCATTATTGAGGGGGATGAAGTTAAGCTGTTGCAATGGACTTTTTCCTGAGGTAGATCTGTTTAGTTTGTTTATGTAGATATAATAAATACATTTGTAGCAGAGACTAACGGATATGTCAATCTTGTTAAGAACACTATCAGTGCTTTGTGTAAATTTCATGGATTTATTGAGTAGTGACATTCCTTAGTCGGTGAGTCTAAATGTAATTGCTTTGTTTTATAAATTTTCACCATCTTTTTGAATCTCTGAAACAACTTCATTCCCCGACAGTAGTGTAACTACCACAGGTCAAACCTTGACTTAGTATATAAAGTCTCTAACAACTTCATTCCCCGGCAGTAGTGTAACTACTATGGGACAAACCATGACTTAGTATATAAAGTCTCTAACAACTTCATTCCCCGACAGTAGTGTAACTACTATGGGACAAACCTTGACTTAGTATACTGAAGTACAGCCCCCAAAACGGCAGAACATATTTTACAGTCCTGCCCACTGTACACCGACAAAAGAAGTAGCATTTGACAACAGCCAGTGTCCTTCAACGAGAAGCTGTATGGAGATGCCCGGAGCCTTGAGTAGACTGCTACTTTCATTAGAGTCATTTAAGTCTGAAGATGAACGAAGAAGAAGAGGGTAAAGTATACTGGTCTCTAACAACTTCATTCCCAGACAGTAGTGTAACTACTATGGGACAAACCTTGACTTTACTTTATAACGTTGTATTCTGTTTGCAGATTCGAGGACTGAATTGCCTGTTTGGACTGCGGTTCCAGATATGTATAGGGAATAACATGCTTGTTGCAGTGGCAGTAAGTTTTTTTATAAAAACTGTACAATATGTAAAAGCCATAATAAAATTGCGATACAATATAAAGTGACAGGAAGAACACCCCAAACAGATGACCTATACTACCAACCGTCCAGAAAAAGCCAGGTTATCATACCATGTCTCCGAACTGACCACAACAAAATGAGACACCATCTGTACACCTAATTCAAGATAAGAACCACCAGCCTGTGTTACTGCAGCCTGGCAGACATGACAGCAGCACTTGTACTTCAGGACTGACCCCAGGACACAGATCTGAGGAGACGGATGTCGCACACGCCAACTCCCCTCGAGGAGAGACTGTACGGTGGTTTTGAGACCCTGAAAAAGACAGAGAATCCCATGTCCCAGTCTAAATGAGCAATATCTGCAGACGAAAAAGCTAATCAATCAGCCAATGAAAGTGCTTCAACTCCCTTCAGAGCAAAGGTCCTCAAAAAATACTTGCCAAGTCATCCTGTTATCCGCCATTGTTTCCAGCTCCTCCCACAACTTTTCTATCATTTTCAAGTTTGCCACGACTTCGCTTCTCGAGGAGTGTTTAATTTTGCCCTTCTTCTTTTTACCTGAGGATTCCAGAACAGTGACTGCCTTGTAATGCTATAAGCTTGTTCCTATAATCTGTGTCTCATCCATTTACGTCTAGTCCCACTTGTATCTGTTCGGTCCGTGTCTCATCCATAGCGTACACCTTCTCTTTATATCTGTACACCTTCTCTTTACGTCTTCTAGTCCCACTGTCATCTATCCAGTCCATGTCTCATCCATAGCGTACACCTTCTCTTTATATCTGTACACCTTCTCTTTACGTCTAATCCCACTGGCATCTATCCAGTCCATGTCCCATCCATAGCGTACACCTTCTCTTTACGTCTTCTAGTCCCACTGGCATCTATCCAGTCCATGTCTCATCCATAGCGTACACCTTCTCTTTACGTCTAGTCCCACTGATATTTATCCGGTGTTTTTTCCCACAGTTCTATATTTCTGTATGATCAAGACATTAATTGGGGCCAAAGACGCAGCACAGTCAATGGGCTGACAGCAGCCAGTGATTCATAGCTGGCCGCTTGCGTTAGGGTCAGCGAACCATAGCTCACCAACACCTTATTCAGTCTAAAGCAGCAATCTTGGACGCAGGTTGCACTAGTGTAGTTTGGTTAAAAGATCACAGTGGGAAGGCAAACCCAGTACTAAAAAAAAAGCCCAGCTGAAACCAGATGTGTTTGGTCAAAAGGTGCAGATATCGCAGACTGGCTGTAAACTACGGCACAACGTCCTTTCCAGGACGAACACTGAAGAAGAAGTTAATTAATTCTCTTTTTGTTTGGCAGTGCATGAGCTTCAGCGGTCATCTACCCATAGCTGACTGCTAGCATCAGGGCCAGCGAACCAGAGCTGACTGCTAGCATCAGGGCCAGCGAACCAGAGCTGACTGCTAGCATCAGGGCCAGCGAACCAGAGCTGACTGCTAGCATCAGGGCCAGCGAACCAGAGCTGACTGCTAGCATCAAGGCCAGCGAACCAGAGCTGACTGCTAGCATCAGGGCCAGCGAACCAGAGCTGACTGCTAGCATCAGGGCCAGCGAACCAGAGCTGACTGCTAGCATCAGGGCCAGCGAACCAGAGCTGACTGCTAGCATCAGGGCCAGCGAACCAGAGCTGACTGCTAGCATCAGGGCCAGCGAACCAGAGCTGACTGCTAGCATCAGGGCCAGCGAACCAGAGCTGCCAAGACCCTTCACCTCCAGGCGGTGATCATGGATAATGGTAGAAAACTCTACAGCCCATTGTAGAAGGCACCATAGCCCATGGTAGAAGACTCCATAACCCATGGTAGAAGACTCTACAGCCCGTGGTAGAAGACTCCATAACCCATGGTAGAAGACTCCATAACCCATGGTAGAAGACTCTACAGCCCGTGGTAGAAGACTCTACAGCCCGTGGTAGAAGACTCTACAGTCCGTGGTAGAAGACTCTACAGCCCGTGGTAGAAGACTCTACAGTCCGTGGTAGAAGACTCTACAGCCCGTGGTAGAAGACTCTACAGGCCGTGGTAGAAGACTCTACAGTCCGTGGTAGAAGACTCTACAGTCTGTGGTAGAAGACTCTACAGTCTGTGGTAGAAGACTCCATAGCCCATGGTAGAAAACTCTATAACCCAGTCTATGGAAGAAGTGGAAAAGAGGTTTGGGCATGGGACTTGCTACCCATCCTGTAGAAACAACAAGACACAAGAAAAATAAAAGAGGACCTCTATAGATCATGGTAGAGGACTCTACAATCCATGGAAGAAGAGGTGAGACAAAGTCAAGTCAGACAAATAAGGTTTGGGCATGGGGCTGACTATAGCATCCTGTAGAAACAATGAACCACAAGTAAAGAAAAATAGGACATCTATAGCCCATGGTAGAAGACTCTACACCCCTTGGTAGAAGAGGGGAGACTAAACCAAGTCAAACAAATGAGATTTGGTCATGGGGTTGCCTACCCAATTCTGCAATAAACTATAAAATACCAGAAAAATGAGAAAACAAAACAATGTCTATGCCTCATAGTAGAAGCCCATAGTAGAAGGGGACGACGTGGTCTAGTGGTTAAGTGACACGGCTCACAACCGAAGGTGCTGGGTTAAATGTTAGATCTCCATCACAGACCCGGCCGTTACCCCGGTGAAGCAAACCCTCAGAAAATGCAGGAGGAAGCAGACCCTTACATAAAATGCATGCTGAAGTCAGATGCACTGGGCCGACAGTTGCAAAATAAAACCCACAGTTCAACGCACACCGCCTCGGGGAATAGATAAATATGGCGAACACAAAAGAAGAAGAAAAAGAAGCCCATCAAGTGTTTTGTTATCAGTCATCTGTGTAAATCAGGAGTGTAGTGTGTAAATCTGGAGTGCAGTGTGTGTAAATCTGGAGTGTAGTGTGTGTAAATCTGGAGTGTAGTGTGTGTAAATCAGGAGTGTAGTGTGTGTAAATCTGGAGTGCAGTGTGTGTAAATCTGGAGTGTAGTGTATCTAAATCTGGAGTGTAGTGTATGTAAATCTGGAGTGTAGTGTGTGTAAATCAGGAGTGTAGTGTATGTAAATCTGGAGTGTAGTGTGTGTAAATCTGGAGTGTAGTGTATCTAAATCTGGAGTGTAGTGTATGTAAATCTGGAGTGTAGTGTGTGTAAATCAGGAGTGTAGTGTATGTAAATCTGGAGTGTAGTGTATGTAAATCAGGAGTGTCGTGTGTGTAAATATGGAGTGTAATGTGTGTAAATCTGGTGTGTAGTGTGTAAATCTGGAGTGTAGTGTGTGTAAATCTGTAGTGTAGTGATGCCTCTTCTGCTGTTCAGTAACCCCAACAGATGAAATGTTATGCATTAAATTGCCCTTGTTACATTTCTCTGTTTTCAGACAGCAACCGGGGCTTTCCTGGGACCTCTGCCATCACCACCACTTCCAACAATATCTGCGGAGGTACATCTCTGATATCTTTTAATTATGGTGTTGTACATACACCACTAGTTGACATCATCATCATCATCATGGAAACATCATCATCAACAACAACATCATCAATAATAGATCAACAATATCATACCAACACCACCACCATCAACAACAACATCATCAATAATAGATCAACAATATCATAACAACACCACCACCATCAACAACAACATCATCAATAATAGATCAACAAAATCATAACAACACCATCAACAACATCATCAATAATAGATCAACAATATCATAACACCACCATCAACAACAACATCATCAATGACATCATCACCATCAACCCTACTTCAACCACACAAAACTGAAATTTCACATATGTATTTTAGTCCATTATGGATGCCGCCAAGCCTCGGGTTTGAATAGAATTCGTACCAGCTGACTACTTGTGTCCACAGAGTCGTTTTGCTGTTTTTCATTTAGATTTTTATTGATTTCTTCGTTTTGTGGTGTTTTTCCCTCGGATTATCCTAGCAAAGTCATCAGCTATTTTAAATAGAATTTCAGCCACCCTGTGTCATGTTTCCGCTGTCCGGTGCGCACGGCTAAACTTGGTGAAATTGGCACCCTGTTTGCAGATGACACATGGGCCAATAATTGACTAACATAATCCAGAAGAGATTGGGCCCTGCTCGGTTAGCAATATGCTGAAGACTCGTCACTCACACTCTGAGTGATGCCTTTAACCCTCGCGGTCAACAACCCAAGGCGGCGAAGTACTTGGCTCCCCTCAAGGAATCAACAGGGGCCTCCGTCGACACACTTACCATGAAACAACAAGAATATCACTGGATATTGGAGGTATAATGCTTCCGTGGACACACTTACCATGAAACAACAAGAATATCACTGGATATTAGAGGTATAATGAGAATTGCAATTTAAAGTGTCCTTGTTTTGCTGCAGTACATGACCATGACAGTGGTCAATCGACGCAATGGGCCACATGCCTAAGCGAATATTATTGTTTTCTGTTTCTCAGAATCGACATCACTGCACTCCAGCATACCCATAAGTGCTCTCTCTCTTAGCAAATGGTGCAGGGTCTGGATGCTGATGGTCCCTGTAGCTCGCTGGTTGTACACTCTCTTGCTTTGTCCTTGCATGCGCCCTACTCTGCTCGAACCTCATTTAATGTAGAAACTGCAGTCTGTGGATTGCTGCTTCATCTATTGTAGTGTCCTCATCCAGCAGGCGGTCATTGATTGATTTCATTATGCCATTTCTATCCATCTCTAACGTGTGAAGCCAAGATGTCAGCTCTTTCGTTGCCCTGAACCCCAGCATGACCAGGGCAGTAGATCCATGTCAACCTCAAACGATGCCTCAATAGCTGCTATCTACTCGTACCTAAGCCATCCCTTCTGTACCTTCTGAAGTACGGTTTGCGTGTCTGTCACAATGACTGCCCTTGTTAAAGAAGTCTCAGATATCCATCTCAGCGCTGAGGTCACTGCTTCCATCTCCATTCTCAAACTGGAGGTTGTTGACATGTATGCACTACTGCACTCAGCAACAACCTGTTCTCTCACTCTAGCCGAGAAACCCCAGCTTGATGTCCCATTGAGCCGGACTGATCCGTCTGTGTATATAACTGCATCACTGTGCTGTGTTTTCTCCTTTATCAGCATTTTAATAATTATTATTATTATAAGATATAGAAGCCTTAAGGGGATTCCGTGGCGAAGTGGTTAAGCCATTGGCCTTATGATCAGGTGGTGTGGGTTTGACTCCGGACTCCACCATCTTTTTTCACGTGTGCTTGATGCGGAGTCCCCTGCATCTCGTAGTCACTCCCTAGTCATCTTGTCCTTGACTTGCCACTGGGGTCGAGCGGCACGAGATGAGAGAGTGAGGATAAAAAGTAGCGCAGTTAATCCTTACTAAAAATAGCGCTAGCAAAATAAATTATGCCATCATCGTCTACGATGGACGACGGCCTTTGCCTTTGCCTTTCTTAGAAGCCTTAAACATTCTGGAGCTGGTGTGGACTTACCGCCATAGTCATGCTGGGGCTCCAGGCAACAAAAGAGCTGACCTCCTGGCTTCTCTAGCACCAATTATGGGCTCCGTAGATATGGATAAGAGTTACATTCTAAGGGTTACACAGAAATGATCAAGATCACATGCCAAGTTGGCCGGCCTCAGGACAGTTATTCGGATGCTCATAATAAAATGACAGTTACTTTTTTAACAGACCTCGTACATGGAAATGCACCAATCAAATATAATCATGTTTAACTTTTTTCTTGGGGAACTGAGATGCTAGTCCAGTCAGGCACAGCATACTGACCAGGATATCGCGTCAAGGTTTCCTTAATATACTGGCTAAGACTACTATCTCTTCCATGTAGCATTCCCAGAAACAAGCTGTTTTCAAGACAGTCTGGCTGATGAGATGTGGATCGATGTGATCCCCGTAGTAATGAGCATCACGCATATGAAGCCAAGCGTAGAACAACCGCCGGGAGGACCTGGTCCACCTTCATCAGCACGCTCGGGATGTGAGGAAAGCTACTACAACCCGCCACTTAATGTCCTTTTCAGGTCACACAAAAGAGTCAACCTACTCATTGTGGGCATTAAACAACAACAACATTTATCTTTTCATGAAATAAGTTTCATGATTTCTTGATGTTGTCTCTTCCAGGTAGCTACAGCAGAGGAGAGTGAAGATTTGGTCAGTTTACAGATGAGAATCACTAAGGTGGCACAGGAGTACAGAGAGAAGCTGGACAATGAGATGAAAGTTAGTTCATTAGATTTGTTGTACATCCATCACTTGAACTCATTAGATTTGTTGTACATCCATCACTTGAACTCATTAGATTTGTTGTACATCCATCACTTGAACTCATTAGATTTGTTGTACATCCATCACTTGAACTCATTAGATTTGTTGTACATCCATCACTTGAACTCATTAGATTTGTTGTACATCCATCACTTGAACTCATTAGATTTGTTGTACATCCATCACTTGAACTCATTAGATTTGTTGTACATCCATCACTTGAACTCATTAGATGTGTTGTACATCCATCACTTGAACCTTACCCTTGATATGGCTCAGTTGCTGCTGCTGCTGTTTCTGTTTCTATTTTTAAGAACCAATGTCACTGCACTCAGGCATACCCCCCATAGGTGCTCAGCCTCTCTCATCAAATGGCGTAAGGTATGGATACTGATGGTTTCTGTAGCTCGCTGGTTGTACACTCTCCTGCTCCGTCCTCTCATGCGCAGTACACCGCTCAAACCTCGTTTAATGTCAAAACTTTGCAGTCTGTGGATTGCTGCTTCGTCTATTGCGGTGTCCTCATCCAACAGGCGGTCATTGATTGATTTCAAAATGTCACTTCTGTCCATCACTAACGTGCCCATGATGGGAGCTTGTGAAGCCATGATTGTTGTTGTTGATGATGATGGTGATGATGGTGATGGTGATGATGATGATGGTGGTGATGGTGGTGATGATGATGATGGTGATGGTGGTAATGGTGGTGGTGATGATGATGGTGGTGATGATGATGATGATGATGGTGGTGATGGTGATGATGATGATGATGATGATAATGATGATGATGATGGTGGTGATGATGGTGATGATGATGATGATGATCTTCTTCTACTTAGTTCCTTGGTCAGGGACGGGCAAAGCGGTCAGTGGTCAGATTTGGCCTTTAGGGCAGCAACAAACTCCCTCCACTTTACTTGGTCTTCTGTCATCCTTCGTACAGTGCCATAACTCTGATTCATCATGCCGAAGACGGATGTGTCGGTGAAAATATCGCAGTCAAGCTGTAAACTAGCGACACAACGCAAATCCGTTCTCCGGACTACATCCTGCTACTTGCAAAGCCCAGTTCAGGGCTTGGTAGCGGGAGATTAAGAATGAACGCAGAAGAAGAAGAAGAAACTCTGATTCATGATTTTTATTCCAACCTCTACACCTCTTCGCCTTCCCTCTGTTACCCACACCAAAACAGTTCTGGTGATGGTGTCCGGTTCTTTTCTCTGGACATTGGCAAACTAGTTCCAGCGTCGACCGATTTAATGATGTTCATGTCTTCTTGATTGCCCCGGGCAAGCAGCTCTCAGTTGGGGGTGGATTCGATGATTAACTAGATCTGCTCTGCTGAACTGTTTTGCTCTTTTATAGTCAATGCCGTAGAAAAATTTGCAGATGTATTTGTAGCTGGTGAGTGGAACTGCATAATAATAATTCTTTTTTTATTTTGCGTTCGTCTTATTTTTCTGTTCCATAAGGCGGTGTGCGCTGCACTGTTTTTATTTTGAGCCTGTCGGCCCATTGCATCCGGCTTCGGCATGAATTTTATTCCTGTTTATTTTTGTCTTGGCTTTCAGCCTTTGGGAATTGAATAAGCCACCATCTGTGCGAGAAAGAATGAAGATGCCACCCTCTGGTCACGAAATGCATGCTTCAAGAGAAGTGAGAAATATATTCCAAAGAGGGTTGGAGCAAGTACACAGCCTTGTTTTACTCCGCACTTGATTGCAAACTCCTTTGAGGATGCACCGTCAAAGTTGTTGGTGCCTTTCATGTCAGTGTGGAACGACTAATGCTCAGAAGAATCGGTGGGCAACCAATCTTCCTGAGCGCTTTGAACAGACCCACACGACTGACCAAATCAAATGCTTTTGTGAGATCTATGAAGGCAATATACAATGGTTGCTTTTGTTCTCTGCATTTCTCTTGCAACTGTCGTAACGAGAATATCATATCTGTGGTAGACCTGTTCCCACGAAAACCACACTGTGACTCTGGGTAAGCATGATCTCCTAGAACCTGGGGTCTGCGCAAAACAATTCTGGCAAGTATCTTCCCACCGGTGAACAGAAGCGAAATTCCTCTGTAGTTGTTGCAGTCACTCCGGTCCCCCTTGTTCTTGTACAAGGTTACATTGCTCGAATCTTTGAAATCCTGCTGGACCTGTCCTTTATGCCAGCATAAAGTTATCAACTTTTATATCTGTGGAGCAAGTATGTCCTTTCCACTCCTGATGACCTCTATTGGGATTCCATCCTTTCCTGGAGCCTTGCCAGAAGCAAGGTCAGCCATAGCACAGTTAACTTCTGCAATAGTTGGCAGCGAGTCCAGATGGTCCAGAGTTGGCATGGCATTGAGGGCATCTTCTGTTAGCTCTGTCTTGCTTAAGTAGAGTTTAAGATAGTGCTCTACCCATATGTCTAACTGCTTCCTCTTGTCAGTGGTGATCTCCCCAGATCAAGATAGTGCTCTACCCATCTGTCTAACTGCTTCCTCTTGTCAGTGGTGATCTCCCCAGATCAAGATAGGGCTCTACCCATCTGTCTGCTTCCTCTTATCAGTGATGATTTCTCCAGATAAAGCTTTTAGCGGCGCACTCTTTTTCACTGTTAGGCTGATGGTTTTCTTTATCCCTTCCTACATGCCTCTGATGCTACCGTTATTGAAGACATGTTGGATATTCTCACATAAATGTATCCAATAGTCAATTGCACACTCTCTAGCTGTCCTTTACACTTTTTTTCTCGCTTGTTTCAATACATTAAGAGTGTTTCATGTTGTTTTGTTTTTGCTTCTTAGTAGTGCTGCCTTTTTTCTGTCAATCAAAGAGTGGAGTATCCGACTATTTGCCTCAAACCAGTCTTGATTCCTGTGTTCTCTAATGCCATAAGCTGTTGCTGCTGCTTTGAGGGCAGTTTCTTTGATTCCGTCCCACCTTTCACTAGCTGTACAGTCTCCTGATGTATCAGTGAGAACAATTGCAAGCTGCTGTTGGAATCTGAAACACTTTTCTGGATCCTTGGTGTTGACTAAATTTATCCTCAAAATGGATTTGTGCTTTGCTGTGAAAATTCTCTTAGGTCTCGGGCAACGACCAACATATGGTCAGTATCACTAACAGTCAGCACTCAGTCAGTAACCTACTCATTGTGGGCATTCACAAACACCAATACAAGAGAGCAAGGTGATGTAAATGAAACTGGTTGTATACAGGCTCTGCAGAGTCTTTTAAACCAGTATAAAGAAGTTAAGTTAAGAAATATTGAACTAAAGTTTTGCTTGGGGGGTGTCACTGCAAGATGTGGACACCTTCACATATTTGGGCAGCACCATTGAAATATCAGGGGACATAAAGACAGATATAAGGGCTTGAAAATTGGAAAGACAAGGTGATCGTAAATTCCAGGGTCAATTAACCAATTTTTTTTTTTTTCTAGTTTTCTTTCCACTTGCGCCGTTGAGCGTCGTGGGGAGCTTAAGTCGTCTATCCTGCGCCAAGTGCGTTGCGTCGGTCAATGTGAGCCCTTGTTGTTGCACAATCACTCTGTCATCTATCCACCTACCTCGCGGCCGCCCCCTTGCCCTGTAGCCAGATCCACCAGCGTTGTAAGCCATCGGTGGAAGATGATGAGGGTGCATTCTCATGAGATGACCAAACCAACTTATTTTCTGCCTGAAAAGGTATTCGGGACAAGACGTAGTGCCGACCATACTTCGAATCTCGTCATTCTGCATTCTGTCTCTTCTGGTAACACCGATGACTTTCCTCAAACACTTTAGTTCACAAGTTGAAACTCTGCCACCGACAGAGGCAAGTGGCGGTCCTAGTGACAGACTGCAACCATGCAGCCTGACTAAGAGATTAGGGATTGAAGAGGGAAGACAAACCAGGTCCCAATAATGAAGTGCTGAAATCGAATGCATCAGGCCGAAAGGCGCAGATATCATAGTCTAATTCTAAACTACGAATCAATATCACAAACATCTTTTTTCAGCCAAAGTCAGATGTGTCAGACCAGTAGCTGCAAATATTGCAGTCAAGCTGTAAACTAGCGATACAACGCATTCCGTTCTCCGAACAACATCCTGATACTTGCAACAAAACCTTTTTCAGGACTTGCTAGCGGGAAATTGAGAATGAATGCAGAAGAAGAAGAATCATTTTCAGAACGAACACCAAAGAATTTAGAAGGAGGAAAAGAAGATGGATACCAGAATTTCAGTATTATTAATATTTGAATTCCTAATCAATCATCATCATGTGACATTCTTTCCAGAACATAGTCTCCGTCACTGCACCTCTGTATGCATCTTGGTTTAGAGCAAGTTGGCCCTTGTCATACAAAGACATTCTCAGTCTGTTACGGGCGAAAGGGACCTAGGGGTTATAATAGATCATATAGGTACAGTGAGTGAGCAAGTCCAGGTAGCAGTGAAAAGGGCAAATGCAATATTAGGTATGATAAAAAGAAATATTAAACATAGTCAAACTGTATAAAACATTAGTTAGAACTAGATTGGAGTACTGTGTTCAGGTGAGGAGTCCTTATCGTAAGGGGATATAAACATGCTGGAAAGGATACAGAAAAGAGTGACAAATCTGATAGTTGGATTCTAGAGTTACAGTTATGAGGAAAGACTCAGAAAAACCAACTTACAATGTCTAGAAAAGAGAAGAATTCGAGGTGATTTAATACAGGTTTATAAGATAATCATAAGAAAGGATAAATTAGACTATAACAAGTTCTTTTCAAAATACAACCACCTACAAGAAAAAATGGACATAGCTACAAATTAACTAAAGAAAGGTCCAGATTAGGTATTAGGAAATATTATTTTAGTCAGAGAGTGGTGAATGCTAGGAATGCATTGCCACAGGAAGTAGTGGAGACAGGGACAATTAATGCATTTAAGAATAGATTGGATGTGCATCGCTTTTAGAGCAAGGAAATGTCGAGAAACTGATTGTATACAAACTCTGCAAAGTCTTCTAAACCAGAATAAAGACGTTAAGTTCAATTAATGTCCAGGTGCCATCTTTGTCAAGATTGACGTCTTTTCTTCCTTCAAGAAACCATGACCTCCATTCAGCTATTTGCAAAGCCATTTTCAGGGCTTGGTAGCGATAGATGATTGATAAAAAACGACGATGAAGAAGAAGAAAACTCTTATCTAATGTTACATTTACATTATCATACTTTTCCTTTTTTGTTTATCTGCAGGATTATCGACAAGAGAACAGCGCTAGAAGTCTGTATGGCAATGAAGAAACAGAGGAGAATAAAGATGACTATCCTCTGTTAATGGAATCTGGCACAGATAGGAATAATTTTGTCCTTGTTGTGAGTCTGCATGTTAGAGCTTGCAAACACTTTTGTTTTGGAATACTTGGTAACCTCCAGCCAGGTAGCTGAAGGTTCTCTGTAGCACGTTTCCTTTTTTAAATTTTTTTGGTAATTTTTTTTACTTCTTGTGAATCATTAGGTCTGTGGAAAAGTATGAGAGACGTTAAAATCAATCCAGGAGTTTTTGTTCGAGTTCTACCCGAATGAGTTATAGTGTACTGGAACTACTATTGTTAGTTAAGGGCACTTGTGTCCTATTACTGCTAGGGAGTCTTCTTGTCATGGGCCAGTCACGTGACAGATAAATAAAAATGGCGGACAACACTGTTAGTGATTGCATGGAACAGTGTGTTGTGATGAAGATTTTGTGAAAGAAGGTGTGAAAACTGCAGAAATTTACAGACGACTACAATGACAATACGGTGATGAGACACTCAGCCGCAGTAAGACATTTGAATGGTGTAAACGTTTTAGAGACGACCGTACATCCATGAGTGACGATCCCGGCTCTCAACCTACCACAGTCATTCCTGTGAATATCCAGGTTGTGGAACGTCTTATCCTGGATGTTGGTTTTCTACCCCGTGGTGCAACTATAAACAGTGAGCATTACATACACATTTTGAGTGATGTGCATAACCATCTGCGGAAAAAACCGCCTGGTTTGATCACACAGAGCATCCTGCTCCTGCAAGATAAAGCTCGACATGGATCACCACACTATGTGCCATCTGCAGCAATTCGACTTGGAGGTATTGCCACATTCACCTTACAGTCCAGGCCTTTCTCCAAGCGATTTCCACCTGTTTGGATCCATAAAAGAATTCCTTGGAGGTCATTATTTAGCACTGACGACGAAGTGAAACAGGCTGTCCTGGATTGGTTCAGACATACTGACAAATCTTTCTGCGCTGAAGCTTTTCAAGCATTACTTAAACACTGGGATAAGTGCATAAACATTTCAGGGGATTATATAGAAAAATAAATGGCATTTTGACTAAAAATAATATTCATTACAAAAAAAAAAAGGCCCGGTTTGACTTGAACGCCCCTCATAGGTTGCTGTTTTTGGAATGAATTTTGTTTATGTTAGGATTTTGCTTGGACAGCCGTTAGTAGCTTATTTCTATTGATTTTCAACAGCCAAGGTTTCTTTTATGTGAATAGCATGTGCACAGGATCTCCGAGTTGTTTTGCAAGTCTCTTATATGACTAAGTTCTGGTTCCACCTCCCTTAAGACAGGAGAACGCTTGAAACTTGTGGGAATCAAAGTCCTGCTGTTCCGCACTTACGTTTCTTGGGAGGCAAATGTATTTACCTTTTGGCTAAATGGACCTTTTCTTCTTCCTCTTATTCCTGAACCTACCAAATGGTAGAAAAAGAATACTGTCAGTGGCAACTGGAAAATACTCAAGCAATTTCAGAGCGGAGGCAGAGGCACTGAGGGCTGCAGTAGAAGAAATGGTGACAGGCAAAAGAAATGAAAGCCATACAGTCCTGCTTACAGATGCCCTGGCCGTAGTCACAGCGCTAAAAAGCCAGAAAATACTGAACTTAATGAATTAAGAGCAGTACTCTGTCAACTATGCAAGCAGTCCGCACCAAAAAGAGTAGTGGTACAGTGAGTTCCATCCCACTGTAACATCCAAGGCAATGAGGAGGCAGACAGACTGGCAAAAGAAGGTGCAAGACTACCACAACCAGATCCAAATGTGACATACGAATAGTCAAAAAGGCTTATTAGAGCTAGATACATGACCAAATGGGAAACAGAACATACCGGCGACACAAAAAACGATGCCTATTAACAGTTGAACAGAAGAGAGCAGGTCGTGGTCTTCAGACTTCGCACTGGCCACAATAGACTGAGGTACCACCTATTCAATAAATTGAAGATAGGTGGCACTGACGAATGCCCGTGTGGTACCAGGAAAATGACCGCTGAACATTTGCTGCAAAACTGCCCGACATACTAGGATCAGAGAAAGCAGATGTGGTCATCACCAGTGGCAACACTAGACAAGCTCTATGGCAGTGTCGACAGCCTCAGGATGACCTCTGCTTTTTTAGAAAAAATACAGGTTGACGTCTGACAGCGTACGAAGAAGAAGAAGAACTGTCCCAAGTGACCCAATGAATTTCTTTGCTAGCGAACAGAAGCTCTGACGACGGTCCACTCGAATTTCTGCATCAATATCGGTGATGGCTTCTTCTGTCGCAACAATATACGGTTGACCTGGTCGTGGAAGATCTTTTGTTAACTCACATCCTTCTTACTTAACTTCTATTTACTGGTTTAGAAGACTCTGCTGAGTCTGTATACAGCCAGTTTCATTTACATTACCTTGTTCTAAAAGCTTTGTGCATCCAGTCTATTATGCGTGAATTATTCCTGTATCAATGCATTCCAAGCATTCACCACTCTCTGACTAAAAAGATATTTCCTAATATCTAATCTGGACCTTTCTCTAGTTAAGTTGTAGCTATGAACTCTTTTTATTGGGGGTGGTTGTATTTTGAAAAGAACTTGTTATAGTCTAATTTCTCGGTTCCTTCAATTATCTTAAAATCTCTGTATTAAGTCACCTCGAATTCTTCTCTTTTCAAGACACTGATTTTTCTTTCCTCATAACTGTAATTCTTGAATCCCATTGTCAGCGTTGTCGCTCTTTTTTGTATCCTTTCCATCATGTTTATATCTTCTCTATGTTAAGAACTCCACACCTGTACACAGTCTAACTAATCTAGGTCTAATTAATGCTTTATACAATTTGACTATCACTTTCTTGCTCCTATGTTTAATAAGAAACATCCCTGCCCAGTCCCATTCTGGTCTCTACAATATATTTTTGTCACCATACACTACTTGTATTCTAAGATAAATGGACATCCTTCAGCTGTTAGGAACCAAATCACCACTCGTTATCAACGCTGGACAGATCCGTATCACACCCACCATTTTCTCAACAGTCTACTGACGAACCTATGAATGCGAAGATAATAAACACGTGCACACTTGTATGTGCTCATTACGTCAGATATGATGTCGCCATGCTCCTTGCGTGTATGTCCACATGACGCAGCAGGGAAGGTTTCATTTTAATACGCCTCTTACATAATCTCTGTATTTCACATGACAATCATTTACTTTTGTTTGTAGGTAGATGATTTGAAGGACGACACAGTGTCCATGATTCTTCACGATATAATCCCACCGGATGGATTTGACATCTGTAATACACAGGTCCCAGCAGGAATACCTCCAGACAATATCACAGCTAATTTACAGGTAGAATTTAAAAGAAAAATATTCTTTGTTTCCATTTGCTTTGTTTCATAAGGCACATATTATGTTGTACTGTGTTTTTCATCTTATTGACCAGTGCATCTGACTTCAGCACATATTTTTTTAATAGGTTACATACAATAGGACTGCAACCTGTGTCATGGACATATTGCTCACCAGACAGGGCCCAATCTCTCCAACGTGTTAGTCCATTATTGGTCCATATGTACATTTCCCAGCCCCACCAACACCGGCACTGTCAGCAAACAGAGTGAAGGATGCCAATCTCGTGAAGTTCAGTCGTGTGCACTGGACCGTGGAAATATGACAGGGGTAACCGATATACTATTGCAGATAACCGAAGACCATGCCAGGATAATCAAAAGGAAAAACACCATCAAATGAACAAACTAATCCAAATAGAAAACCACAATATGTTTCCATGGACACAAGTGTAAGTCGTCAACTAGTGGGAATTCCAGTCAAATCCGTGGCCTTGCCGCATCCATAATGGACTAAAACATGAGAACAAGACTAGACCGCAGCTGGTTAGGCACCATTTTGGTGTCGCGCATACACCAGCATCTATCAATGTTAGTTTTTATTTACAAAACCTATATTTCGTCTGTGTATTTTCAGACCAACTTGTAGTGACCTCTCTTTATTAGCATCTGACTGTGGGTATGGAACTTTGCATCTGACTGTGGGTATGGAACTTTGCATCTGACTGTGTGTATGAAACTTTGCATCTGACTGTGTGTATGGAACTTTGCATCTGACTGTGGGTATGGAACTTTGCATCTGACTGTGTGTATGAAACTTTGCATCTGACTGTGTGTATGGAACTTTGCATCTGACTGTGTGTATGAAACTTTGCATCTGACTGTGTGTATGGAACTTTGCATCTGACTGTGTGTATGGAACTTTGCATCTGACTGTGTGTATGAAACTTTGCATCTGACTGTGTGTATGAAACTTTGCATCTGACTGTGTGTATGGAACTTTGCATCTGACTGTGGGTATGGAACTTTGCATCTGACTGTGTGTATGGAACTTTGCATCTGACTGTGTGTATGGAACTTTGCATCTGACTGTGTGTATGAAACTTTGCATCTGACTGTGTGTATGGAACTTTGCATCTGACTGTGTGTATGGAACTTTGCATCTGACTGTGTGTATGAAACTTTGCATCTGACTGTGTGTATGGAACTTTGCATCTGACTGTGTGTATGAAACTTTGCATCTGACTGTGTGTATGGAACTTTGCATCTGACTGTGTGTATGGAACTTTGCATCTGACTGTGTGTATGAAACTTTGCATCTGACTGTGTGTATGGAACTTTGCATCTGACTGTGTGTATGAAACTTTGCATCTGACTGTGTGTATGAAACTTTTCATCTGACTGTGTGTATGAAACTTTGCATCTGACTGTGTGTATGGAACTTTGCATCTGACTGTGTGTATGGAACTTTGCATCTGACTGTGTGTATGAAACTTTGCATCTGACTGTGTGTATGAAACTTTGCATCTGACTGTGGGTATGGAACAGAAGAGCCAAAATACAAAAAAATGGAACAAATACCGGTGGAGTATGAAATACTCAGATTAAACAAGACAGCCGCGCCTGAATGGCTGAGCTCTCGACTCGTAACGTTCGTTGTGTAGTGCCTGTTGAGATTATATTTCCCAACTCCTTCACCAGGTAGTATCAAGGAATTTATTCTGTGGAATTTGTGTGCTTTAGATTGGTTATCTTGTTTGTTATGCTGCATCTGGCTGCGGCTGGGACTGGTTTAGCTGTGGGAAACCAGTCTAAGATTGCGTTCAACATTCCGCTTAACTGCACCCCAAAATTCAGTCCAGGTTATCACTACTCAAGGGCCTTCCTGCTCAGGCTGAAGCCATCTTCCTCCTGCTCGTCTTCACCGGAGGTTACACGATGCCTCGCCCAACCTCGTATTCTCAGCACAGCAAGGGTCACGCTGACCCGAGGGTGGACAGAGTCCAGAGGTCTCAGAAAGCCAGACACAAACATTGACTCAACACACACTTCTCAGAAAGCCAGACACAAACATTGACCCAACACACACTCCTCGGAAAGCCAGACACAAACATTGACCCAACACACACTCCTCAGAAAGCCAGACACAAACATTGACCCAACACACACTTCTCAGAAAGCCAGACACAAACATTGACCCAACACACACTCCTCAGAAAGCCAGACACAAACATTGACCCAACACACACTCCTCAGAAAGCCAGACACAAACATTGACCCAACACACACTTCTCAGAAAGCCAGACACAAACATTGACCCAACACACACTTCTCAGAAAGCCAGACACAAACATTGACCCAACACACACTTCTCAGAAAGCCAGACACAAACATTGACTCAACACACACTCCTCAGAAAGCCAGACACAAACATTGACCCAACACACACTCCTCAGAAAGCCAGACACAAACACTGACCCAACACACACTCCTCAGAAAGCCAGACACAAACATTGACCCAACACACACTCCTCAGAAAGCCAGACACAAACATTGACTCAACACACACTTCTCAGAAAGCCAGACACAAACATTGACTCAACACACACTTCTCAGAAAGCCAGACACAAACATTGACTCAACACACACTTCTCAGAAAGCCAGACACAAACATTGACCCAACACACACTTCTCAGAAAGCCAGACACAAACATTGACCCAACACACACTTCTCAGAAAGCCAGACACAAACATTGACCCAACACACACTTCTCAGAAAGCCAGACACAAACATTGACTCAACACACACTCCTCAGAAAGCCAGACACAAACATTGACCCAACACACACTCCTCAGAAAGCCAGACACAAACATTGACCCAACACACACTCCTCAGAAAGCCAGACACAAACATTGACTCAACACACACTTCTCAGAAAGCCAGACACAAATATTGACTCAACACACACTCCGCAGAAAGCCAGACACAAATATTGACTCAACACACACTTCTCGCTGTCCTCATCCCAAGGCAGTGAAGAACTCGGCTCCACCTGGGGAGTCTGTAGGGATTTCGGTCGACACACAAAGCATGAACAATCCTCAGCAGTTGGACATGGTAGTGGTAGTTCAACACAGCGGGCCTTTGACATCTACGCGAACATTATTATTATGAAATGCTGAGGTGATGGTGCTGGATAGGTCACACATTACGGAAACCAGTTGATAGCATTACAAGACAGTCTCTGTTCTGGAATCTACAGGGCAAGAGAAATAGAGGAATACCGAGACACTCATGGAAGAGGGAGCTGGATTCAAATGTCTCGACAGCAGGCAAGACATAGACAGAACTGGCTCATGATAGGAAAACTTGGCAGATATTTGTAGAGAACCAGTGCTTTGCAGGGAGTGGTCAAGTTATCGCACTAAGCATCGATCTCACTCCCCTTGAGACCAGAGAACACTTGAAATTTGCGAGATTCAGATACCCATGTTTGTTGCTTTCATTCGTTTGTTTGCAAGTTGCTAAGTATGGAACACCTTTACCTATTAGGTTTGGCAGACTTCCCTTCTTGAGTATTTGACACCTTATCCTCAAGCAATAGCGATCCTGCCTTGAGTATCAGGCAGTTTATCTCTCAGCCATAGTAATCTCCTACTTTGTATTCATTCAAGTTTAAAATTAGAAAGAAGTAAAAGAAGAAGAATAAGAACAACAAGAAGAAGAACAAGAAAAAGTAGAACAACAACAACAAAAAGAAAAAGAACAACAATAAGATGAACAAGAAAAAGAGGAAGAAGAAGATAAGTAGAAAAAGAAGAAGAAAAAGAAGAAGAACAGAACGAAAAAGAAGTAGAAAAATAGAAGAAAAGGAACAGAAAGAAGAATAATAAGAAGAAAAAGTATAAGAAGAAGAACAAGGGGAAGAGTAAGAAGAAATGTATAAATTGCTTTCTGTTTCAGATGTTTACGCAGATAGTGAGGGCACGGTACCAGCCTACAAACAACTCCAGCCTGGATTTCTCTGACCTGTTCAACATAGTACTCAGGGTAGGTTGTGATCTTCCGCATTGTTGGCCAGTGTGTATGTACCGGTACTCAGGTAATATGTTCTGGTGTTTGCATGGGTGCTCCACAATCGCATGTGGCGATGTCTCTAAATCCCATTTTGTGGAGGTGGGCCTAGAGTATGACATGTCCCGTTCTGAGTCTGAAGATCTTGTCTGCCCAGCTCTGCCAAGTTTGTCTATGCTGTCATTTTCTAGTATGTATTCTTTGTGCTGGTCTCTCCATTCCATTCATGGATCGTTTGATGAGTGTCTTTGATTCTTTATAGCTCTGTGGATAAGTCTGTATCCTGCCACTTCAAGCTTTTGTGGGCTCATCTGTCTTCTCATTACCAAGGACCCCACAGGGAGTCATAATCCACTATAGGACTAAATCTTCTGGTTTTTGGGACAGCAACCCGATGTTATATTTTATTTCATGTAAGAATCTATCTTGTTTGTGGCTTGAGATGGCTTGGAGTCTGTTAGAATGACCATTTTTCTTGTAGTTGTCTTTAGGCTGCTGTGCAGCTGTTGTTTCCTCTCTGAAAATGATGCACATGACATGAAACATGTTAACATTTTGCTCTCCCGATGACATAATTACGTCTATTTCCTGCACCTGCATAATTTGCATGACCCGACGTGGTTGTTGATTTTTATAACCTCTAATATTTTTTTTTAAGTTTTAAATTTTTTAAATTTTTGTGTGTGTCTAGAGACATATATTAATAAAGAACTTGTTGGTGTTATTGTGTGTATGTTAGTTTCTGAGATACAAGAAGATGAAGGTGATAGTGGTGAAAAATAGCTCAAAGATATAGACTCACCCGGTAGGGACGTCCCTTGGTTGGAAGGAAAAAAATTTGCAGAAAAATGTACAAATGCTACTGTCGATGTTTACCTTAATGGCTACGTCTGTCACTTCGACTATAAACATAATTATTGTATTTACATAAACAAACTAAATAGATCTACCTCAGAAAAATCTGTTGCAGAAAGTGAATTCTCCTTTTGTCAATAATGGATGAATCTTCAAATCCAAGCGAAAAACAGAAGAAATTCTGTCCAAAATGTAAAACAAATTTTTAAATCATCAATTGTTTTTGTCTCACCGTACAGGTTGGAAGTTGAAAATCTCTACAATCAAAAGAGCAGTATGTTCAGCCATTTCTATGGCATTAGCCCGGTAGTTTATATACGATAAAGCGATTACCCTAGAGCTGGCGGCGTGCAACGCCAGTGGAACGGGACCAAATCATCGTAATCTCACGCCATTGGAACGGGAAAGGTTAAATTCTACACCAATGAAATGAAGAAATTACAAACTAACAAAGACAGACACATTTACGTATCTCGAATATTCAGTTACAACAAATTGTGAACCAGGCAAAAGCATGAAAAGCATAAATCCAAATGCACAAATTTGTCTTTGCCAGATTAACCTTAACGGCGCCTCATTAAAATTTGACCGTGACTTTATCGGTGACATTTTGAGCACATCACGTTTTACTGTGGTTGTTGACTTTGAGAGCCTGTAACCTTTCTGTTTGTTGGTCAATAAATATGATTGTGTTATGTGTAGAGATATAAAACCAAGGCCATGGTATACAATGCATGTGTTGTAAGCACACTTCTACATAGTAACGAGACTTGGACAACTTATGTCTAACAAGAAGAGCACAAGCTTAACTACGGCGCCTGCGATCCATTCTTGGAATTATATGGAGGGACAGAGTGACAAATACAGAAGTGTACTCTCGCACTGATCTCCATGTAAACTCTACTTAGGCAGCAAAGACTACGATGGATTGGTCATGTTCCTCGCATGGAAGATGGTCGCATTTCCAAAGATATCTTCTATGGACAGTTGGCGAATGACAAGATCACAGTCGGCTGACTACAGTTGAGGTTCAAAGATGTGTGTAAGCATGTTATGAAGGCGCTGGACATGAATCTGACATCCTGGGAAGACGAAGCTGCAAACCGATCCAGGTGGAGATGTACCCCGAATGACCACCTCACGTTTAGTGAAGCGAAGCTCTTGCAACACGGAGAAGTTAAAAGACAGCGCCGCAAGAAGAAAGACATGAAAACGAGCTAAGTGTACATTTTTAATTTGTTTATCACTCCGTCATATTCTATAGTCAGTCTGGAAGGGGCTACTATAGAGACATAAAGAACTTGTTGGTGTTATTGTTGTGTGTCTGTTAGTTTCTGGGACACAAGTAGATGGTGAAAGTTTATAAAAACAAAGCATACGCATACTGATGGTTCTTGTAGCTTGCTGGTTGTACACACTCATCCTCAGGAACGGGATCAAGATGCTGAGCAGCGCATGAGCTGCAGTGGTCAGCAACTCATAGCTGACTGCTAGCGTCAGGGTGAGCGAACCAAAGCTGCCAAGACCCTTCTACACCTCCACGCAGTGATCCTGGATAACAGGCTGCAGCAGGGCAGACTGGCTAAGGAGAAGGGATCAAAGAGGGAATGCTAACCCGGTACTCAAAAAATGCTTGCTGAAGTCGGATGTGTTGGACCGAAAGGTGCAAATATCGCAGTCAAGCTGTAAACTATGACACAACGCATTCCATTTTCTGGACTACAATCTGCTACTTAAGCCCTTTCAGGGTTTGGTAGGGGGAGATTGAGAAAGAACGAAGCCAAGCCAAGCCATGCTCAGGAACCGGGACCTCTCTCTGCTGGACCAGCTTATAATTTTAAAATCCTACAATATGTACATTTCTGGTCAACTTCAAAATGTCACCTCTATCCACTGCGAATGTCTCACAATGGATGCCCTTGACGTCAGGATGTCAGCTCTCTCATTTCCTCAACCACAACATGGCCAGGCCAGAAGATCAACACAAGTTCTCACAGCTTTGAGACCTCTTTGTTCACAACCCACTCATGCTGCAGCCAGCCCTTCTGAAGCAAGAATTAGGTATCAGAGACGATTACAGCCCTTATTAAAGAGGTCCCAGATAGCCATCTTAGGGTCGAAATCACTACCTTGATCTTGGCTTGGCTTGGCTTCCTTCATTCTCAATCTCCTCCTACCAAACCCTGAAAGGGCTTTAAGTAGCAGAATGTAGTCCGGAGAATGGAATACGGTGTGCCATAATTTACAGCTTGACTGCGATATTTGCACCTTTCGGTCCGACACGTCTGACTTCAGCAGTTCATTTTTTTAGTACCAGGTTAGCCTTCCCTCTTCGATCGCTTCTCCTTAGCCAGTCTGCCCTGTTGCAGCTTGTTATCCAGGATCGCTGCGGGGAGGTGTAGAAGGGTCTTGCATGCTCTGGTTCGCAGGCCCTGATGCTAGCAGTCAGCTTTGGGGCAACTGCCTCGAACTCAATTCTTCTTCTTCTTCTTCGTACGCTGTCAGACATCAACCTGTATTTTTTCGAAAAAAGCAGCGGTCATCCTGAGGCTGTCGACACTGCCATAGAGCTTGTCTAGTGTTGCCACTGGTGATGGCACATCTGCTCTCTCTGATCCTCGTATGTCGGGCAGTTTTGCAGCAAATGTTCAGCGGTCATTTTCCTGGTACCACACGAGCATTCGTCAGTGCCACCTATCTTCAATTTATTGAATAGGTGGTACCTCAATCTATTGTGGCCTGTGCGAAGTCTGAAGACCACGACCTGCTCTCTTCTGTTCAGCTGGTAATAGGCATCGTTTTTTGTGTAGCCAGTATGTTCTGTTTCCCATTTGGCCATGTATCTAGCTCTAATAAGCCTTTTTGACTCTCCGTAGGTAACACTAGGGTCTGGTTGTGGTAGTCTTGCACCTTTTTTTGCCAGTCTGTCTGCTTCCTCATTGCCTTGGATGTTACAGTGGGATGGAACCCACTGTACCACTACTCTTTTTGGAGCGCACTGCTGGCATAGTTGACAGAGTACTGCTCTTAAATCATTAGAACTCATTCTGATATTGGACGTTGTTGACAAGTGTACACCACTCCTAATCAACGACCCTACCTCTCACTCTAGCGGAGCAGAGCAGTAGATTTGTTGCTGAGAGGAGCAATGCCTATTTGACAACAATGTCCAGTATTCATTTTGTCATTTTTTTTCTATCATCTAATGATCTTCTTGTTTTTTTTCTAAAAGAGGCTTTTCTTCAAACTCCGAGATATGAGGTCGTGCTGTCTAATGAGTGTGTGCTTCAATGTGGACCTACCTGATGAGGATGAGGTTAATGTAAGCTAGAGTGCTTGTTAGCTAAGTTATAGTGTGTGTTAGCTGGGTCATAGTGTGTGTTAACTGGGTCATAGTGTGTGTTAGCTGGGTCATAGTGTGTTAGCTGGGTCATAGTGTGTTAGCTAAGTCATAGTGTGTGTTAGCTGGGTCATAGTGTGTTTGAGCTGGGTCATAGTGTGTTAGCTAAGTCATAGTGTGTGTTAGCTGGGTCATAGCTTGTGTGAGCTGGGTCATAGTGTGTTAGCTAAGTCATAGTGTGTGTTAGCTGGGTCATAGCTTGTGTGAGCTGGGTCATAGTGTGTTAGCTAAGTCATAGTGTGTGTTAGCTGGGTCATAGTGTGTTAGCTAGGTCATAGTGTGTTAGCTAAGTTATACTGTGTGTTAGCTGGGTCATAGCTTGTGTGAACTGGGTCATAGTGTGTTAGCTAAGTCATAGTGTGTGTTAGCTGGGTCATAGTGTGTGTTAGCTGGGTCATAGTGTGTGTTAGCTGGGTCATAGTGTGTTAGCTGGGTCATAGTGTGTTAGCTGGGTCATAGTGTGTGTTAGCTGGGTCATAGTTTGTGTTAGCTGGGTCATAGTGTGTGTTAGCTGGGTCATAGTGTGTTAGCTAAGTCATAGTGTGTGTTAGCTGGGTCATAGCTTGTGTGAGCTGGGTCATAGTGTGTTAGCTAAGTCATAGTGTGTGTTAGCTGGGTCATAGTGTGTTAGCTAAGTTATACTGTGTGTTAGCTGGGTCATAGCTTGTGTGAACTGGGTCATAGTGTGTTAGCTAAGTCATAGTGTGTGTTAGCTGGGTCATAGTGTGTGTTAGCTGGGTCATAGTGTGTGTTAGCTGGGTCATAGTGTGTTAGCTGGGTCATAGTGTGTTAGCTAAGTCATAGTGTGTGTTAGCTGGGTCATAGTGTGTGTTAGCTGGGTCATAGTGTGTATTAGCTGGGTCATAGTGTGTATTAGCTGGGTCATAGTGTGTGTTAGCTGGGTCATAGTGTCTGTTAGCTGGGTCATAGTGTGTGTTAGCTGGGTCATAGTGTGTGTTAGCTGGGTCATATTGTGTGTTAGCTGGGTCATAGTGTGTGTTAGCTGGGTCATAGTGTGTATTAGCTGGGTCATAGTGTGTATTAGCTGGGTCATAGTGTGTGTTAGCTGGGTCATAGTTTGTGTTAGCTGGGTCATAGTGTGTATTAGCTGGGTCATAGTGTGTGTTAGCTGGGTCATAGTGTGTATTAGCTGGGTCATAGTGTGTGTTAGCTGGGTCATAGTGTGTGTTAGCTGGGTCATAGTGTGTGTTACAATTGAGATGGGCTGGCCACCTTGCCCAAATGTTAAACGAAAGGTTCATATAGAGTGAACTGAGCGATGGAGAACAATCACAAGGCAGTCCTAAATAGTACTTCAAGGACAGTCTGAAGAAGTCCCTTAAGTGCTGTCAAATAGACATTAACACCTGGGAGAACCTGGCTCAAAACTGCTCAACGTGGAGGAGCACAGTCACAGATGGCGTTGAACTTAGCGAATGTCTCCGTATCCAGGTAGCCCAGGATAGACATGCAATCAGGAAGTCTAGAGTAGAGAAATAGCAGAGACTGCTGACTACGTTTGCCAGTCATGTCACAGACTTTTCCAGGCTCGAATTGTCTTGATCAGTCATGAGCGCACACACATACTCAAGGTTGCATTATGACACGTGATGATGTTGGTGGTCTTCATCAACGACGATGGAACAATTATTATTAGTGTGTGTTAGCTAAGTCATTATACGAGGCTGATCAAAAAGTGTCCAACCTTAGGCTGGAGAAAGTAACTGAACTATAACCTTTACCACATGACATGAAAATTTGACCCAATTTCATCTGCAGCAGTATTATTTTTCATTTTAAGCACATCAGGTTCTACTATGGTTGTTGACTTTGAGAGCCTGTATTCTTCACTTTCTTCTTCATCCATCAACTGATGTTATGCTTCTAGTCCGGTGAGGGTCACGAAGGAGACGGTGTGTTTCAGGTCTTTGTCGGTCCCCCACAGCTTTTCGAGCATGGTCGCTCCCCTGGGCCAGACTGCCTCTCTTTGGTCTGTATAAGTGGTGATATTCAGTTTTACAACCTTCTTCTTCTTCATCGATCAACTGATGCTATGCTTCTAGTCTGGCGAGGTTCACGAAGGAGCGTGTCAGGTTTTCGTCACTCCCCAGGCCAGACTGCCCTCTATTTGGTCTGTATAAGTGGGGCAGTCCTGCAGAATATGTTCTGGTGTTTGCTTGAGTGCTCCACAATTGTGGCAGTGTCTCTGAGACCCATTCTGTGGAGGTGGGCCTTGAGTCTGCAATGTCCCGTTCTGAGTCTGAAGACGTTTGCCCACAAGTGAAGATAGCAGCATTATCAGACAAGTAAAAATATACACTAAAAACACAAAATTACACACTCAAAAATACACACACAAAACACAAAAATGTACACAAAAGCACACACAAAAATACATGCACAAAACTCACACAAAAACGAAAAAATTACACACATAACAACTTAAACACAATATTACACACATAAAAACTTACACACAAAAATTACTCACATAAAAACTTACACACAAAATTACACACATAAAAACGTAAACACAATATTACACACATAAAAACTTACACACAAAATTACACACATAAAAACTTACACACAAAATTACACACATAAAAACTTACACACAAAATTACACTCATAACAACTTAAACACAAAATTACACACATAAAAACTTACACACAAAATTACATTCATAACAACTTAAACACAAAATTACACACATAAAAACTTAAACACAAAATTACACACATAACAACTTAAACACAAAATTACACACATAAAAACTTACACACAAAACTCACACAAAAACACAAAAATATGCACACCATACAAAAAACACCCACTCAAAAATACACACAAAAGAATCGCATAAATACACACATACACACAAAGACACTCACACACACGAAGACACTCACACACACAAAGACACTCACACACACAAAGACACTCACACATCAAAGACACTCACACACACAAAGACACTCACACACACAAAGACACTCACACACACAAAGACACTCACACACACAAAGACACTCACACACACAAAGACACTCACACATCAAAGACATAATAAAAGAGCCAGTTTTCTAAACCATATTCTACAACTGTGCTGACACGTCGTTCCATTGAACACTTTCACCCCCACGGCAGATTGCTGTGACAGGCTGCTGTCTAGGTCTGCAGGATACAGTCTACCAAGCCAGTCCAGCATCCACCAATGCTCCCATGCTCCTGTCTCAAACCGCTGATGGCAGTATGCCAAGTAAGTCAATCCACGGACATTTCTTCTCATGCTGCATTCGCTATCAGTCATCCACATTCATGGCTCCATGATCAGACATTCACTTCCGCGACTTCAACATCAGACATCCACATCTATGGCTGCAACAACAGACATCCACATCCGTGGCTCAAACATCCACATCCATGGCTGCAACATCCACATCTATGGCTCCAACATCAGACATCCACATACATGGCTCCAACATCAAACATCCACATCCATGGCTGCAACATCATACATCCACATCCATGGCTCCAACATCATACATCCACATCCATGGCTCCAACCTCATACATCCACATCCATGTCTCCAACATCATACATCCACATCCATGGTTCCAACATCATACATCCATGGCTTCAACATCAGACATCCACATCCATGGTTCCAACATTAGACATCCACATCAATGGCTCCAACATCAGACATCCACATCCATGGCTCTAATATCCACATCCATGGCTCCAACATCCACATCCATGGCTCCAATATTAATTCACATCAATTACTCCAACATTAAACATCCACATCCATGGCTCCAACATCCACATCCATGGCTCTAACATCCACATATATGGCTCCAGCATCAGACATCCACATACATGGCTCCAACATCAAACATCCACATCCATGGCTCAAACATCCACATCCATGGCTCCAACATCAAACATTCACATCCATGACTCAAACATTCACATCCATGGCTCCAACATCAAACATTCACATTCATGAGTCAAACATCCACATCCATGGCTCCAACATCAGACATCCATGACTCAAACATCCACATCCATGACTCAAACACCCACATTCATGGTGCCTGATCAGACACCCGCATCAATGGTGCCAATAAAATCATGCCTGGGGTTTGGGCTTATGAGATAGGTTCTGCACCCAAAGGCCCAGTGCATCCATCATCAGCATGCATTTTGTTGCGGCTACTTCCCTAGTATTTGGCTGTACCTAGACTACCTCTTCTGTTTGTTCTGCTTCTAAGAATCGACTTCACTGCACTCCAGGCGGACTCATAGGTACTCAGTCTGTCTCTCAGTAAACGGCAAAAGGTGTGGATACTGATGATTTTTGCAGCTCGTTGGTTGTACACAGTTTTGCTCCATCTTCTCTTTTGCTTCCAGTCCGCTGGAACTTCTTTCGATATCAAAG
The DNA here is from genome assembly GCA_036924085.1 of Ariolimax columbianus. Classification (NCBI taxonomy): domain Eukaryota; kingdom Metazoa; phylum Mollusca; class Gastropoda; order Stylommatophora; family Arionidae; genus Ariolimax; species Ariolimax columbianus. The sequence continues at coordinate 65,188,013 of JAVGWX010000017.1, forward strand.
ATCTGCAGTCTGTGAATTGCAGATTCATCTATTGCGGTGTCATCATCTAACAGGCGGTCGTTGATATACTTCATAATGTCACGCCTCTCCATATCTAGTGCTCCTGTAATTAATGCCTGTGAGGCCAGGATGTCCGCTCTATCGTTGCCCTGGCCCCCAGAATGACCAGGGCAGTAGATCCACACCAGCCCCTCCAAGTTTGATGCCCCTACAGCTGTCATCCATTCTTGCCTTAGCCAGCCCTTCTGTACCTTCCGAAGTAAGGATTCAGAGTCTAACACGATGACTGCTCCTGTTAAAGAGGTCCCAGGTAGCAATCAGAGAGCTGCGGTCACTGCTTCCGTCTCCATTCTTGTACTGGAGCTTGCTGCTTTGTGTACCCCTCTCTGCTCAACAGCAACCTGACCTCTTAATCCAATCCAGGTTGAATCATCTCAGCTAAAGTTTGTCCTCCAATGTTGTCCCATAATGTTCTCTCAGCTAATGTTTGTCCCCCAATGTTGTCCCATCATGTCCTCTCAGCTAATGTTTGTCCCTCAATGTTATCCCTTCATGTCCTCTCAGCTAATGTTTGTCCCTCAATGTTATCCCTTCATGTCCTCTCAGCTAATGTTTGTCCCTTAACGTTGTCCCTTCATGTCCTCTCAGCTAATGTTTGTCCCTCAATGTTATCCCATCATGTCCTCTCAGCTAATGTTTGTCCCTCAATGTTGTCCCATCATGTCCTCTCAGCTAATGTTTGTCTCTCCATATTTTCCCATCATATCCTATGAGCTGTTTGTCCCTCAATATTGTCCCATCATGTCCTCTGAGCTGTTTGTCCCTACATATTGTCCCATCATGTCCTCACATATTGTCCCATCATGTCCTCTCAGCTAATGTTTGTCCCTCAATGTTATGTCTGACCCAGAACTAGCTTCTACCGTTAGTCAGATAGAGGACGCCATTTTCCCTATGGATGGACTAGCAGATCAGACCCAGCAAGCCAGGAGTCGGTTGAGCAGTGCAGCCAGTCAGCTAGGCAGATGTGAGTATCAATCAATCAATCAAAACCCATCACCCCTCTCTGTGCATTGGCCACATCTCGCCAGCTTCCACCCTCCTGTGCTGCCCTGTCTGCCACAATACAGACGATACCATTTAATCTTACTTCCCTTTCATATTCTTTTCCCCATGAATATTTAGGTCCCCCTCCTTCTCGCTTCCCTTGTGGATTTCATGTGAGACCCTGTCTGGCTATGTTGGACTATACCTTTCTCTGTGTATGTCCTGTCCAGCCCAATTTTCTTATATTAAGTTGTTGTGTTAAACGGCTGTTGTTGGCTTCTTCCCCATGTCTTCATTCTTCACCATGTCCTGCCACTTTATGCCCATTATCTTCCATAGGTGTCTGTTAACACAGGACTGTGGCCCTTATTGTGTCGCTTAGGCCATTCTCCATGTTTTCACTCCATACAGCAACACCAACTTGACACTGACATTGAATATTCTAACTTTGGTGTGAATCTTGGTTTCTCTGGATCTCCTCTATGCTTGTAAGACATGGACAGCTACAGCTGACCTTCATTCTTTTATCCAGAGAACTGAAGAACTATCCACTACAATCAACCTTTATCCAGAGAACTGAAGAACTATCCACTACAAGCAACCTTTATCCAAAGAACTGAAGAACTCTCCACTACACCAACCTTTATCCAGAGAACTGAAGAACTATTCACTACAAGCAACCTTTATCCAGAGAACTGAAGAACTATCCACTACACTAACCTTTATCCAGAGAACTGAAGAACTATCCACTACAATCAACCTTTAACCAGAGAACTGAAGAACTATCCACTACACCAACCTTTATCCAGAGAACTGAAGAACTATCCACTACACCAACCTTTATCCAGAGAACTGAAGAACTATCCACTACAATCAACCTTTAACCAGAAAACGGAAGAACTATCCACTACACCAACCTTTATCTAGAGAACTGAAGAACTATCCACTACAATCAACCTTTAACCAGAGAACTTAAGAACTATCCACTACAATCAACCTTTATTCAGAGAACCGGCCTTCACATGTTAACGTAGTAAAAAAATTTGAGAAGGAGAAGAAGAAATCTGCATTACCATATATCATCCTCTGAACTATGGAGAGTTCTGCACGAAAGTATGGAAAAACAAAAATTTCTGCATTTATGAAATTCGGCTTTACTAATGTAAAATTTTCGCCAGTTCGCTCTTCTTCTTCTTCTTCTTCTTTGTTTGTTCTCAATCTTCCACTACCAAACCCTGAACAGGGCTTTGCAAGTAGCAGGATGTAGTCCAGAGAATGGAATGCGTTGTGTTGCAAGTTTACAGCTTGACTGCGACATTTCTTACACCTTTCAGTCCAACACATCCATCTTCGGCAGACCAGGTCGCTGTATTTCCACATCCTTCTGCATATACAATAACTTTTGTTTTCAATGTGACTTCGTAGTGCAATCTTTTTGACAACATTTCCAACTGCAATAAGGGAAACCTAAATGATATGAGAACACAGACATGGCAAGTACCTTATACAAATTTGGGCATCTGTTACGGATAATTTTTTATTTTTTTATTTTACGTGTTTGTCTCACTAGTTTCTACTGGCGGAGGCGCGCCTATTCCACCCCAGACAGTAGTCAATTGGACTATATTAAGATGCATAAACCAGTGCTTGGATGTATGTATGTGTCTGTATGTACCTATGCTAGGTTTGTGCGCTCTCAGAAGCCAGCCCAACCAAAGTGCAATGGAAGGGTCTCACCCTGAGGGCGAGTGTAAAAGTTGTGCAAGAGTGTGGTTGTTGGACAGATTAAAATGAAACAGAGGGAGGTAAGAAATGAGAGTAAAGAGAGTCCAAAACCAGAGTTCGATGCCCACAATGAGTAGGATTACTCTTTTGTGCGCCCTAAAAAGGACGTTAAGTGGCCGATTGTCGTGACTTTCCTCACATCCTGAGTGTGCCAATGAAGGCGGTTGTGATATGCTTGGCTTCATCTGCGTGTCATTCACTACTACGGGGATCACATCGATACCTCACTTTGTTAGCCAGGCTGCCAGGAAAACAGCCTGTTTCCAGGGAGGGCTATGAGGAAGCCAAGGTGAGGGTCTTGTCCAGCATATTTTGCCTGAACCTGATTAACATGTCTGATCAGTATATTTTGCCTGACCAGACGTTAGTCTTCCTTTCCTCTACTGTGAGGTGAAGAAGTTTGCCAGAGAGAACGCTATACTGTTCTATCCGCCGTCTTTCTCCTGACCTCTTTCCAATCCAGCCCCTGGTCACTTAGGGACTGTTGTATGTTGTCTTCCCAATGTACTTTGGGACATCCTTGGGGTCTGCATCTGACTTTTTGCCTCCCATGATCACATTGGTATCTGATCTTCTTCCATTCTACAGACATGGCCAAACCACTGCAGTTGGGATTGCTCCACTCGTGTCTGCAGGGGTTGGACTTCGAGATTGCTACGTATTGTCTGGTTACAGATCTTGTCCCTTTTCGTCACCTGAACCACCTTTCTTAGGTACCTCATTTCTTAAGTTTATAATTGCCTTTCGTGGGCTGTGGTCACTGCCTATGACTCACTCCATTAGGCATCTGTTATGTAGGGAAAATGCTGCCTCAACCCTCATTCAGCTGTTGTCGGTCAACTTTCTTTTGATGGTGTTGTTGTTGTTGTTGCGAATGCCCACAATGAGTAGGTTACTCTTATATGCGCCCTGAAAAGGGCGTTAAGTGATGGGTTACAGTAGCTTTCCTCACATCTCGAGCATGCTGATGAAGATGGACCAGGATTCTCCAGGCGGTTGTGCTATGCTTGGCTTCATCTGCGTATCACTCACTAGTACGGAGATCACATCAAACCTCACCTTGTTAGCCAGACTGTTGTCCTCGACAACAGCCCGTTTCCAGGATGACCAGTGAGAAGGTCAGGTGAGGGTCTTGGTCAGTACATTTCTCCTGACCCTGGCTAAAATTCTCTGATGATTAGTGTGTTTTGCCTGACCAGACGTTAGCCTCATTATCCCGATGGTGATTGTAAGAGACTATCAACTGTCAGATCCATCTCAATTTTTGAGACATTTTAAAAGGGACAAATGTGTGTCTTTGATTCAAAGAAACATGGTAGTTTGAGCAGTATGTTAATCAGCTGTATAGCGAGTGGCTGAGCAGCCTTGATACTCGCCTCTTAACTGTGCGGGCGTGGCGTCAAAACCCTATAAACAAATATTTTTCTTTCAGTAGTGCAAAAAATCAGTTGTTTTCTCAAAGAGTGCTGCGGAATTGGAACAGATGATCATGTCGGTAAAACAACAATGACCAAAATCTATAAGTCAAACCAAAATAATGAGCACAGACAAGACAAAGACTAAACCTAAAGTTATTCTAGAACAACAAGAAATTGAGAAAGTCACAAGTTTTGAGTACCTCGGCTCAATTATAAGCATCCACGGAGATTGCTTGAAGGAAGACAGACTGAGAATGGCTATAGCAATGAAGAGGTTGAATAACATGAGAAACTTATAGCAGAACTCTAATAAAATGAGGAACATAAAAATTCTGCGAACTTGCATTTCGTGGTGGCAACGTACGGATGTAACACGTGGACTACTAAACAAACACTTGAGAAAAGGATTGAATCTTTTGAACTAAAATGCTACAAGAGGGGGCTCAAAATACTATGGATAACGAAAAGGAAAAATTCAGATATCCTACAAGAACTGGATATCGAGGAAAATTGGTTAGTAAACAATATCTTGTTCAGAAAACTGAATTATTTTGGCCACATCAAACGTCATAATGGCCTGGAGAGAACGATACTAGAGGGTATGGTGCCTGGACAGCGGGGGCACAGGCATACCGAGGAGAGGATGGACACAAGACATCACGGAGGTCCTGAAGATAACGACATAGGCGGGAGTTCTGGCTAGAGATCAAGAGTCTTACAGATCGGCTGTTGCAAGAGCTACATTCTGCAAAGGACATGCTACTTGATGATGATGATGAGTGCAATAAAAACCTAACCTGCACACTATATGGCTGCTGCATGATCAAATGGTCTTAGTTCCGCAGCTCTTTTACAATCCCTCCTGCCGACTCAAACAATGAGAATAAACACAACAATGAAAGTTGGTGTTTTTACAATTAGTCGGCAATTTATCCATGCACTTTTTCTTCACTTTCAGCATTGAAGCCAAGAAAGGATACTGGCATGCCACGAGGCCAGGTAAGTTACTATAGATCAAAGCTGTCATATTTTTTTTTTCGTTTGCCATATTTACCATTCCCCAAGGTGGTGTGCGTCTATGTTTTTATTTTGCACCTGTCAGCCCAGTGCATCCGACTTTGACATGCATTTTATGTTTGCGTCCTTTGGGTAACGGCCAGTGCTGTGATTGGGGAGCGAACCCAGCACCTTTGAGTTGTGAACCGTGTCACTTAACCACTAGCCCACGTCGTCCTCTTAAGCTGTCATATATGAGGTAGGATAAAAAAGAATACGACTATATTTTTCAATGGATGGTTGGTTGGATGGATGGCGTCGTCGTCGTCTAAAACTCTAGTATAACAAACCAGTTATTCGCTCTTTTATGCCTATATGACACGTGGGGTAAGGCATGAGCTGTAGTGGTCAGCGAGCCATAGCAGACTGCTAGCGTCAAGGTCAACAAACCAGAGCTGCCAAGACATCTCTACGCGGTGATCCTGAATAACAAGCTGCAACAGAGCAGACCGGCTAAGGAGAAGGGGTCGAAGTGGGAAGGATAAACGAGTACAAAAGAAATGCCTGCTGCCGAAGAGGGATGTGTCGGTCCGTACGGTGCAATTACCGCAGTCAAGATGTAAATTAGCGACTCAACATATTCCGTTCTTCCAACTACATCGTGCTATTTCCTAAGCCCTGTTCAGGGCTTGGTAGCGGGAGATTGAGAACGAACGCAGAAGAATAATAATATATGGGGTAATGTTGTATACCTTTATCCTTATTGTGTAATGTTAAAAGCACGTTAGGGATCAAGATGCTGAGCAGCGCAGGAGCTGCAGTGGTCAGCGACCTATAGCTGACTGCTAGCGTCAGGGCCAGCGAACCAGAGCTGCCAAGACCCTTCTACACCTCCACGCGGTGATCCTGGATAACAGGCTGCAGCAAGGCAGACTGGCTAAGGAGAAGGGATCGAAGAGGGAATGCTAACCCGGTACTCAAAAAATGCTTGCTGAAGTCGGATGTGTTGGACCGAAAGGTGCAAATATCGCAGCCAAGCTGTAAACTACGACACAACGCATTCCACTCTCTGGACTACATTCTGCTACTTACCCTTTCAGGGTTTGGTAGTGGGAGATTGAGAACGAACGAAGAAGAAGAAGAAAAGAGCGTTATTTCAAACTCAGAAGATTATTCCACAACCGGAGGGGATTTTAACCAGAATAAAAGTTGTAGAGCATTCTAACCTGAAGATAATAATTGCATAATTCAATTAAAATTTGTGTTTTCCTATTCCGTTTTTAAAAAAAATGTCACTTGTTGGATTTGAAGCTATTCGTACTACATTCCTCCCTTATTTCTATTTTATTTCTTTGGCAGTGGATTAAAGGGCTCATTTTTATATCCCAAGGCTTGCTGAAGTAACTGTGCTTGGGTTCCTATAGCTGTAGTGCAATAATATGCTTCTTGGACAGTTCACCACTTTGGGGATCCCAGTGTCAATCCCCACCTAATTGGCCATGCAGCTGTAACACATCCTGTTCATAGGTGAATAGCGTGGAAGTGAGGTGGAGTCTTGATCTTACTTTGTACCTGACCCCGATTTGAACCATGGCCGACTGTCTCCGTTATATAATGAATAAAATTCTTGCTTTCTTCAGCCTGCACTAGGTATTGAGTTGACCCCCTTAAATATTATCTACAATGGGCACATCGACAAATACCTTGGCTACTACAACTTCTTTTTCATTCGAGAAAGCACGGCAATGAAAGAGGTAAGTACAGTAAGGTTTCAATTTTACGTTGGGTTTACGGGGTGGAGACTAATGTTCGGTCAGGGAAAATATACTGATCAGGCTATGTTAGTCAGGGTCAGGTGAACCACAATACTGATCAGACTGTTAGTCATGGTCAGGTGAAACATACTGATCAGACTGTTAGTCATGGTCAGGTGAAACATACTGATCAGACTATGTCTGCATGGGTCAGGCGAAACATACTGATCAGTCTATATTAGCCAGGGTCAGGTAAAACAAACTGATCAGATTATATTAGTCAGGGTCAGATGAAACGTACTGATTAGACTATGTTAGTCAGGATCCGGGGAAACATACTGATCAGGCTATGTTATAGTCAGGTAAAACATACTGATCAGACTATGTTAGGCTCAGGTAAAACATACTGATCAGACTATGTTAGGCTCAGGTAAAACATACTGATCGGACTATGTTAAGCTCAGATAAAACATACTGATCAGACTATGTTAGGCTCAGGTAAAACATACTGATCGGACTATGTTAAGCTCAGGTAAAACATACTGATCAGACTATGTTAGGCTCAGGTAAAACATACTGATCAGACTATGTTAGGCTCAGGAAAAACATACTGATCAGACTATGTTAGGCTCAGGTAAAACATACTGATCAGACTATGTTAGGCTCAAGTAAAACATACTGATCGGACTATGTTAGGCTCAGGTAAAACATACTGATCTGACTATGTTGGGCTCAGGTAAAACATACTGATCAGATTATGTTAGGCTCAAGTAAAACATACTGATCGGACTATGTTAGGCTCAGGTAAAATATACTGATCAGACTATGTTAGGCTCAGGTAAAATATACTGATTAGACTATGTTGGGCTCAGGTAAAACATACTGATTAGACTATGTTAGGCTCAGGTAAAATATACTGATCAGACTATGTTAGGCTCAGGTCTTGACAAGTTTTTTTCTATTATTTACTTAATTTTTGGGCCCCGACAGGAATTGAGCGACAACTTCTTTCATCATCATTATCATTTATCCATCTGGTTTTCCTTGTAGTATAGGGCCACAACAGATGCTGCCCATCTGCTCTTATTGTGCGTTGTCTTAAGTTGCACCAATGAAACCTGGATTGGAACTGACGTCTGATCTCGGCCGTTCATTGCAAGTTGTGTCATAGCTTACCCATATGGCTCTTTCCCTGTGCATTCCAGTTCAGCGCATGACTGGGTATGCTGTCCGTTGTCTTTCTAAGAGCGTGTCTTATTCATCCCCATTTTCTCTACCAAATCTGATTTACAATCTTTTTTTATTCATCTTTTCTGATATACTTGGCATGTTGCAGGGATTCTGCACCCTCCAACCAGGTTCTATTTGGGTGGGAAATGAATCCAACTGTCAGGCAACTTAACTTAACTTAAAGTCTTTATACTGGTTTAGAAGACCCTGCAGAGTCTGTATACAACCAGTTACATTTACATCACCTTGCTCTAAAAGCTATGCGCATCCAGTTTATTCTTAAATGCATTAACTGTCCCCGCCTCCACCACCTCCCCTGGCAATGCATTCCAAGCAGACACCACTCTCTGACTAAAAAAATATTTCCTAATATATAACCTGGACCTCTCTTTAGTCAGCTTGTAGCTATGCCCTCGTGTTATTGGGAGTCGCTGTATTTAAAAAAAAGTTGTTATAGTCTAATTTATCCATTCCTCTGATCATCTTATAAACCTGTATTAAGTCACCACGAATTCTTCTCTCTTCGAGACACTGTAGGCCGCTTTTTCTGAGTCGTTCCTCATAACTGTAATTCTGGAATCCCACTATCATCGTTGTCGCTCTTTTTTGTATTCTTTCTAGCATGTTTATGTCCCCTCTATGATAAGGACTCCACACCTGTACACAGTACTCCAATCTAGGTCTAACTAATGCTTTATACAGTTTGACGATCACTTCCTTGCTCCTATGTTTAATATTTCTTTTTATCATACCTAACATTGCATTTGCCTTTTTCACTGCTACCTTAACTTGCTCACTCACCTTTCCTGTATGATCTATTATAACCCCTAGGTCCCTTTCCTTATCTATCTTTCTAATATTGTTTTCTCCCATTCTGTAATTTTGTTCCATATTGGATCTACCCATGTGGATGACTGTATATTTATCTACATTAAACTCCATTTGCCAGCTTACAGACCATTCTCGAATTTTATCTAAATCCGACATCAATATATCCACTTCCGCTTTAGATGAGACACTACTGCATAGTTTTGTGTCATCAGCAAATTTTGCAATCATGGATCCCATATCAATGTCCAAATCATTTATATATATCAAGAACAAAATTGGTCCCAAAACCGAGCACTGTGGCACACCAAGTACCAATAGACAGTGTAGCAACTAAAATACAGTGTTCATGTGGTTTAACCTACAGCATAATGTATGATCCCACCTTGGTCAGAAGACAGAGAGGTTGAACATGAAGTGCAAATGTGGCTGAGACAGCAGACTAAAGACTACTATCCTGCAGGTTTTGCTGCACTGATAAAACGATGGGATAAGTGTATCAATGGTGGCGGGAATTATGTTGAGAAATAGGGGACATTGTAAGTGCAATCATAAATGGTTTTAAAGTTTGTATCCCATTTAGTTGTTTTTTAAATAGCCATTAATGACCTATTTACTGACTTGTTCTCGAATTTAACCTCAGCTTTTCATTTTTGGTAGGTGGCCAGTTCCCTTTTTCGCTGCCTTTTCTTCCCTTACAGTAAGTGTGAGTGGTTCGCCGGGGTCTTTGTGTATGACAAGGACAAGAATAGCATCACTGCCTCACGGAGAGCATTTCAAAAAAGGCGACTAACTGTGTGACATGGCATAACACCAGCCATGGTTAGGTGGTTTGTTAAGAGCAGCATAGATGGCGCCTAACAGGCTGCGGGTCTACTTTGCTCTAGTGTTTGAGTCTATTAAGTTGGACTCGCACATTGGTTAACCACCCTCCGTAGGCGCTTGTCCCAACACAGCGGAGTATTCAGGTGCTCAAGCCTAGCCCGCTAAGCAGGAAATCCTCCTCCCGGCTTCATCCAGTTCATACCAGAGCTGGGACCTGCACAGGGACATCTGCCACTGTAGAAGTACAGGACGACTATGAACTAAGAACAGTAGACCAAGTACCCATTTACAGCTCAGATGGAGTCGATAACTCTAATTGGACGCCTACCTTTAATATGTCTTTGCCATAATCCTAAGAGATCGTATGGACATCACATTTTACTGTTGTTTGCTCAGTGTCTGAGTGATGTCTTGGGCATGTTTCTAGCCATGTGGGGCCTAACCCTCTCCTGGCAGAGTGATCACGTATCGATCCAGTATTTGTGTTTTATTGTTTTTGGCTCCTGCCTTCTTCCCTTCTCCCTCTGCATTGTTTTCTTCAGGTATACAAAGCGCAGACTTCACAGACCATTCTGAGGCCCCCGGAGTTTTATAGAAATATTTAGCTAACTTCATTTGCCTTATTGATTAATTTTGTTGACTTCCAGTGCGGAGGTGTGGGTGGGTTTATGCAGAGCTTCATCATGGAGGTCAAGGCTATAGTGCGTGCCCACGTGGCAGCCCTGGGAGGGAACGCTCTGTTGGCTTACAACATGTCTCAGTGTGTGCTGGAATACAGCCAAAACAAAAACCAGGTCAGTATGTTACACCTCAGCATTATCGTTATCGTCAAAATGTGTTAAGCTGACTGGGAAGACCAGACCTGACCATGACGTTAGGTGGGATCTTGGTCAGTGTGTGTCACCTGGCCATAACGTGAGGTGGGTTCTTGGTCAGTGTGTGTCACCTGGCCATGACGTGAGGTGGGGTCTTGGTCAGTGTGTGTCACCGGGCCATGACGTGAGGTGGGGTCTTGGTCAGTGTGTGTCACCTGGCCATGACGTGAGGTGGGGTCTTGGTCAGTGTGTGTCACCTGGCCATAACGTGAGGTGGGGTCTTGGTCAGTGTGTGTCACCTGGCCATGACATTAGGTGGGATCTTGGTCAGTGTGTGTCACCTGGCCATGACGTGAGGTTGGGTCTTGGTCAGTGTGTGTCACCTGGCCATGACGTGAGGTGGGGTTTTGGTTAGTATGTTCTACCTGGCCATGACGTGAGGTGGGGTCTTGGTCAGTGTGTTCTACCTGGCCATGACGTGAGGTTCAGTTTTGGTCAGTATGTCCTTCCTGGCCATGACGTGAGGTTGGGTTTTGGTCAGTATGTTCTACCTAGCCATGACGTTAGGTGGGGTCTTGGTCAGTGTGTGTCACCTGGCCATGACGTGAGGTTGGGTTTTGGTCAGTATGTTCTACCTTGCCAGTGACGTGAGGTTGGGTTTTGGTCAGCGTGTTTCACCTGGCCAGTGACGTGACATGGCATGAATACACCACCAATACATTTCTATGTTGCTGCTGTCATTTTTGTAAGCCACTAAATGTACATGTTGAGCTTTGATTGATTGATTGATTGATTGATTCTCACATCTGCCTATCTGACTGGCTGCACTGCTCAACCAACTCCAGGCTTGCTGCGTCTCATATGTTAGTCCATCCACAGGGAACATGGCGTCCTTTATCTGACTACTGATAGAAGTTAGTTCTGGGTCAGACATAACATTGAGGGACAAACATTAGTTGAGAGGACATAGTGGGACAATATATAGGGACAAACGTTAGCTGAGAGGACATGATGGGACAATATGTAGGGAGAAATATTAGTTGAGAGGACATGTTGGGACAAACATTGATTGATGGATAGATTGATTGACTGGTGGATGATTGATTGATGGAGATAGAGTTGTGCTTTTCTTACCTCCCCAGTAAATGTCCTCGGCATCCACTGAAGGACATCTGGCAATGTATCTCATGGCATGCTACTAATATTGTCATTTAACTTCATTCTGTCTAGGGTCAGTGCCTGATAAATGTCAGTGGTGATGTCGTTGCGGTTTTATATGGAGAAGGTGATGATGATGACAATGACACCGTCTTTGACACCGCTATTGTTGGTCCAGCTTCCTGACCCCTGCAGTAATCAGAATATTGGCACTTGTTAATTTACAGCCTTTTTCAAATATTGTACCTTACAATTATCAAAATGATTATGACTTGTTATTATCGGACTGTATAGAACTGGCTATTATTAGCCTTTTTTCAAATGGTGAAGCTTGCTGTTAACAGTATATTGGAATTTTCCATTATCAGCCTTTTTGCATTATCAGCCTTTTTGCATTATCAGCCTTTTCGCATTTGGCGGGACTTGGATTTTAGTACGATTTAAATTATTTCTAGCATGCTTTTTTCAAATATTATACCTTGCTATTATCAGTATGATGAGAATTGTTATTGTCAGAATGTACATAACAGGCTATTATCAGCCTTTTTTCAAATGTGAAGCTTGCTGTTAACAGTACATTAGAACTTGTCAATATCAGCCATTTGTCATGTGGCGAGACTTTATTTCAGGACGATTTAAATTATTTTTAGCATACCTTTTCAAGTATATCTTGTTATGATGAGAATTGTTATAGTCATAATGATTTAAGAGCAGTACTCTGTCATTCGCTACTGGAAAATACACAAGCAATTTCAGAGCGGAGGCAGAGGCACTGAGGGCGGCAGTGGAAGAAATGGTGACAGGTAAAAAGAATGAAAGCCATACAGTCCTGCTTACAGATGCTTTGGCCGTAGTCACAGCACTGAAAAGCTAGAAATGAACTTAATGATTTAAGAGCAGTACTCTCTCAACTATGCAAGCAGTCCGCACCAAAAAGGGTAGTGGTACAGTGGGTTCCATCCCACTGCAACATCCAAGGCAACGAGGAGGCAGACAGACTGGCAAAAGAAGATGCAAGACTACCACAACCAGATACTAGTATGACATACGAAGAGTCAAAACGGCTTATTAGAGCTAGATACATGACCAAATGGGAAACAGAACATACTGGCTACACAAAAAAACGATGCCTATTACCAGCTTTTTTTCAAATGCTGGAACCTGCTGTTAACAGTATATTGAAATTTTCCATTATCAGCCTTTTTTCATGTGGCGTGACTTGGATTTCAATACGATTTAAATTACTTTTAGCATACTATTTCAAATATTATACCTAGCTATTTTCAGTATGATACGAGTTGTTATTATCAGAATGAATAGAATAATTGAACTTGATATTATCAGGCCATGTCAAATGGTCTGATTTGTTTTCAGTATGATCTAAATTATTATTAGCATAATTATTTTCAAATCTCAAAATATAGCGCGTCTTCAACAACATTGTGGGTATATAGTGTAAAAAAACATAAAGTTAAAAAAAAATTATACATGGTTAGGGTCAGATGGTTTCAAATCTTGTAATTTGCTTTTATCAGAATTATGATAGTGGCTATAATCAGAATACGCAGAATAATTGAATGTGTTATAGTCAGACTTTTTCAAATGATGGGACTTGCTATTATCAGAATTAAGGAAGTTGATATTATCCTTGGCGTTAGTTGGTTCGATTTTGTCCGAAATGTAGACGTTTCTGCAAAGACACATCCCCTTTCCCCCCCCCCCTGTCTTGGTTATTCTGGAACGTCGCCTCATTTCCCTGTTTGGTCATGTTGTCCGACAAGAAGGTCCCAGCTCACCAGATTCTTCAAAAGACAGTCAACAGTGCAAACGGCCTTCACCCTGCTGGCTGGAAGCGCTGGAGAGGTCATTCCCGAAACACCTGGCTTCAACAGGTAGCGGCTTCCCCACAGGCCTTAGAGGAGGATTGGCAGTACGCAGTTACAACTGGACATGGTGGTGTTCATCCGACGCAACGGGCCCCAGACGCCTAAACGAACATTGTTGTTGATATTATCAGAATAATGGTGATGGTTAAATGCTGTCTCTGCTTTGAAGGATCTTGTCTCTTGCAACATCCCCTGTTTCTTGTCTTGACGGCACACTTCGACAGACTGTTGTTAGTCCACTTAATAGCAATGACTGTCAAAATAATGGAAGTTGATATTGTCGGATGTTTTAAATTGATCGAACTTGCTATTATCAGGGTGATGAAAGATGTTACAATCAAAATATTGGAACTTGTAGTTTTCTAGATGATGAAAGTTGTTACAATCAAAATATTGGAACTTGTAGTTTTTTAGATGAACAAAGCTGTTACAATCAAAATATTGGAACTTGTAGTTTTTTAGATGAACAAAGCTGTTACAATCAAAATATTGGAACTTGTAGTTTTTTAGATGAACAAAGCTGTTACAATCAAAATATTGGAACTTGTAGTTTTTTAGATGAACAAAGCTGTTACAATCAAAATATTGGAACTTGTAGTTTTCTACATGAAGGAAGTTGTTACAATTAAAATATTGTAGCAGATCCTACTGTTTACACTAGGGTATTCTAACTAAAACGTTACCACACTCAACCACAACATTCATGACCACACACAGCAAATGACATGGCACACAGCAAATGACATGGCACACAGCAGGTGGCATATTTATTATATAATACTTATGCAAAACTATCAAAGTGTGTGCAATTAAATTACACACAATACAAGAAATATCATCTTAACTAAATATTAATAAGTATATATATGTTAATATAAATATTAACTAAAGCAGAAATGTTAAGCATTAGCTATTGATGAAATTCCCAACTATCAAAACCCAGTTCTATAGCCGTACACACATCACACACATATCTCCTTATCTGCCTCCTCAACACACTCTCAAAGACTCTTCCTCACTCAAATCCCCTCAGGCGGGCGATCTGGACATAATGCATTCAATATATTCCATGTATACTCACATATGATCTCTCAACCTAAGTCGATCTGCGTATACACACAACTCTAGAACATACCTCGTTCCCTTGGTGTTTACACACACCACACGCACATCTAGATCTCACCTAGTCGATCTACACACTCGCTTAACTCGTCAGGACATACCTCGTTCACAAGGTGTCCTGCGTACAACACACATTCAGATTACCTCTATACAAAATGCACACACCTATTTGAGCGGCTGGCCACGACTCAATGGCGTATGCTGTTTGAGCGATCCTGTTTTATCTCCAACATTCGTACAACAGTCTATCGATCGCTCTTCTACTAAGTCGGTGAGCTAAACAGACTCCTATCTACATTCTCTCTTCATGGCCAGCCTGCTTGAGCTAAACTTTGTCTAGTGTTATATACTCTCAAGCAGTATCAACTCTATCCAATCGATTTCTGGAGGATGGCTCTATTCAGCCGTTATTGGAACGAATTACTCTGAACAGCTGTCACTCAAATATCGCAGCAAGCTCTCTGCTGCCTCCCTGCCTGTCACTCATCCCCCACTACCCAAATCGGAACGCTAGTGGTCAGTTCCTAGCTGTACAGGGTGAGTGACCTAGGCGTAGTGTCCAGACGGAGAGTGACCTTGGCACGCATTCAGGTACCTTTGTTCTCTATGTCGCCAACCACATCACCCCTGCCCTTGGTGTAGTGTCCAGACGGAGAGTGACCTTGGCAGGCATTCAGGTACCTTTGTTCTCTGAGTCGCCGACCACATCACCCCTGCTCTTGGCGTAGTGTCCAGACGGAGAGTGACCTTGGCAGGCATTCAGGTACCTTTGTTCTCTGAGTCGCCGACCACATCACCCCTGCCCTAAACTCTCATGCTCAGGGTGGAACTGTTACAATATTGGAACTTGCTATTATCGGATCTTTAAAAAAATCATTGAATTTGCAATTATCAGATTATATTAAATGTTGAAATTGTTCTATTCTAACTTCAAAGACTATCATAAAGATCCAGAACTTTGAGGTCAAATGTCTGAGAAGACGGATCGGAATTGAGCACCTCCAGTGAATTACAGAAACCATAAGCATCCATACTCCTCACTATCTGCTGAAACAGACTGAGCACTTTAGGTCTGCTTGGAGTTCAGTGACATAGAATATGTGTATTTTAACATAACATAGCTCACTTGGAATCCTTGTATTCAGACAGACAGATCTATGCCTGCTGCCAGGTAGCCAAAGCTATCAGTAGTAGGTTCTTTTTGCAGTTTTACTTCCTGCAGCTTACTAGGCCAGGGAAATGTATATAGTAGGGATTTCATTATCTTTCCAAATTTGTGCCGGACAGCCTGCTCTTTTCAATCTCAACTGTGAAGGAATGTTTTGTGCACACAGGACCTCCAAATTAATCGTCCATCTGCAATAGGACTGGGTGCTTGATCTCTCCTCTCTTGAGACCAGGGGCTGGTTGAAACTTGAATGTTTCGAGTGCTCACCTTTTCATGCGTTCGTTTGTTTCTTGAGATGCTCACCTTCCCACTGTGCTATAGCAGCCTCAACATCGCTTAACAAGGCTTTAGAAAATGTGTGAGCGAGGCAAATAGAGAATTCAATGTCTTGGACATCTCCGTCTTCTTCTTGTGTGTTCAGGCTTTTGGTCATGCTAGATATGTAGTCCCGTCGCTAGGATGAATTCCACAGTCCTCTCCAGGTCCGAGTGGCAGCCCCACAGCTTTATACTGGTTTAGAAGACTCTGCAGAGTCTGTATACAACCAGTTTCATTCAGATTACCTTACTCTGAAAGCTATGCGCATCCAATTTATTCTTAAATGCATTAACTGTCCCTGCCTCCACTACCTCCCATGGCAATGCATTCCAAGCAATCACCACTCTCTGACTAAAAAAATATTTCCTAATATCTAATCTAGACCTCTCTTTAGTTAACTTGTAGCCATGCCTTCTTGTTCTTGTAGGTGGTTGTATTTTAAAAAACTTGTTATAGTCTAATTTATCCATTTTTCTGATCATCTTATAAACCTATATTAAGTCACCTCTAATTCTTCTCTCTTCTAGACACGATAGGCCGATTTTTCGGAGTCTATCCTCATAACTGTAATTCTGGAATCCCACTATCAGATTTGTCGCTCTTTTTTGAATTATTTTCAGCATGTTTATATCCCCTCTACGATAAGGACTCCACACCTGAACACAGTACTCTAATCTAGGTCTAACTAATGCTTTATACAGTTTGACTATCACTTCCTTGCTCCCATGTTTAATATTTCTTTTTATCATACCTAACATTGCATTGCATTGCCGTTGGCTTTGTTAAAAAGAAAAATTCCTAATATACCTATCTCTTGACTGAACTCTCCGACACAACATGTCTTTCTCACCTGTTTGCCTACAGTCCAGCTAAAATTGGCTTCCACTCTTCTAAGTACCGCTATTTGATATAGTGACCAAGTGGATCTGGAGGCTATCACCACTGAATTCCACTTCTATCACATGATGGACACAGACAGTCACATTACATCTACGCGTGGCCCAGTTCTCTGGATAAAGGTTGCTGTAGAGGAGAGATCTTTAAGGCTCCCAAACAGATAGTGTGCAGGTTCGACTCTGTGGGCCAGTGCTCAGTACACATATGGCTAAGCGGAGGTGGGATCAAGACGCTGAGCAGTGCACGTGCTGCAGTGGTTAGCCATCCGTAACTGACTGCTAGCGTCAGGGCCAGCAAACTGAGTTTCTAAGACTCTTCTATACCTCTACACAGTGATCCTGGATAACAGGATGCAACAGACTGTCTAAGGAGAAGGGATCGAAGAGGGAAGGCTAACCCGGTTCTCAAAAAATCCCTGTTGAAGTAGGATGTGTTGGACCAAAAGGTGCAAATGTCGTAGTCAAACTGTAAACTACAACACATTGCATTCTGTTCTCCGGACTACATCTTGCTACTTCCAAAGCCATTTTCGGGGCATGGTAGTGGGAGATTGAGAACAACCAAAGAAGAATTGTCTAAGCATTTAACAGTCATCAGGATATGTTCGGATTTCTCGGCTGCCTGGCGGCACATACACATCGGCGATGGAGCCAATTTTAGCCTGTGTAAGTTGTTATTCAATCTTATTTCTTGTACTTATGTGGAACAGGATCACTTGTTCTGCTTGATCAAGACAGTGATAGTTGTCCCTCGTTTGGTCGACTTTACTTCAGGCTTGGATAAGTGTCGTCTTTTCTTGTAAGGTGATTGTTTGTTCTCGTGTTGCTCCCTTCTTTGCCACCCTGTATCATTTACTGGTATAGGGACGGCTAGTGGTTAAGTGATACAACCCACAATCCAAAAGTGCTAGGTTTTCTCCCCAATCACAGCACCATTACCCCCGAGGAAGCAAACCCTTACATAAAATGCGTGCTAAATTCGGATGCACTGGGACGACAAGCACAAATAACAACATAATGCAACACATACCACATTGGGGAATAGAGAAATAAGGCGAACACACCAACAACAAAAAAACACAATTTCCTGGTATGCCACAGTGGGATGGTATCCACTATAGCACTACCCTTCTCTTGACTTTTAGTTCGCCCAATGCTTTCTTAAGCTCCGACAGTTTCTCATTCTTGAGGGCTTGCAGAAATGACATTGCATCTGTAAGGGATACGGCCGGCTGACATTGATTTGTTATGTTGTTTATTATTTCCTGCACCAATAATTAGTGCCTGCACTAAACGGATTGTGAATGCCTCTTTTGGCGTTTGTGAGGGGGCTTGACGAAGATGATAAAATTATTATTTGTTCGGTGCATTTTTTGGGTTGATTTTTATAACTGTTGAAACTAACTTTGTTAGAGTTTTTTTTGTGTGTGCTGTGACAATATCTATGAATTTTGTGTGTATAATACAGCTGTTGGAAAGATTTGTGAATTTTGTGTGATTTATACAGCTGTTGAAAAGATCTGTGAATTTAGTGTGATTTATACAGCTGTTGAAAAGATCTGTGAATTTAGTGTGATTTATACAGCTGTTGAAAAGATCTGTGAGTTTTGTGTGTATGTGATTTATACAGCTGTTGAAAAGATCTGTGAGTTTTGTGTGTATGTGATTTATACAGCTGTTGAAAAGATATGTGAATTTAGTGTGATTTCTACAGCTGTTGAAAAGATCTGTGAATTTAGTGTGATTTATACAGCTGTTGAAAAGATCTGTGAGTTTTGTGTGTATGTGATTTATACAGCTGTTGAAAAGATATGTGAATTTAGTGTGATTTCTACAGCTTTTGAAAAGATCTGTGAATTTAGTGTGATTTATACAGCTGTTGAAAAGATCTGTGAGTTTTGTGTGTATGTGATTTATACAGCTGTTGAAAAGATCTGTGAGTTTTGTGTGTATGTGATTTATACAGCTGTTGAAAAGATATGTGAATTTAGTGTGATTTCTACAGCTGTTGAAAAGATCTGTGAATTTAGTGTGATTTATACAGCTGTTGAAAAGATCTGTGAGTTTTGTGTGTATGTGATTTATACAGCTGTTGAAAAGATATGTGAATTTTTGTTGGTGCGATTTAAACAGCGGTTGAAAAGATATGTGAATTTTTGTGTATAATTTATACACCTCTAGAAACGATATGTACATTTTTTGTGTGTGATTTATGGAACTGTTAAAAATATCTTGGAATTTTGTGTGTGTGTGTGTGTGTGTAATTTATACAACTGTTAAAAAGATCTCTGAATTTTGTTTGTGTGATTTCTATGAATTTTGTGTGTGATTTATACAGATGTTGGAAAGAAACTTCCACTGATGGCTTACAACGCTGGTAGATCTGGCTACAGGCAAGGGGGCGGCTGCGAGGTAGGTGGATAGATGACATGAGAGTGATTGTGCAACGACAAGGGCTCACATTGACCGATGCAACGCAGTTGGCGCAGGATAGACGACTCAAGCTCCCCATGACGCTAAACGGCACAAGTGGAAAGAAAACTAACTAGCTAGAACTTTGAGTTTCGGCGTTCAGAGCCTGATGCTAGAAGTGCCTGGCAGAGCTCCACATGGCAAGCACCATAATGAGATGTATCTAAGGGTGTACTGGTCCATATAAAATGAGACATGGGATGCAGTGGTTTCAGTTGTTCGTATCCGTTCATTATCAACATCTTTAGGACTTCATCGATGGGAGATCATGTTCATCTATACCTGACTGGAGAAAAAAGAGCTCTGCTGCTCCATCCAGCTTTGTCCCCTCTCTCTCATCCATCCCTCACCTTCTCTGTCTCCCCCTTTCTCTTCTCTCTCTCCTCAACTACCAGTCTACCATTCTCTCTTTCCCCTTACCCCTACCTCTTTCCCCTACCTCTCTCCCCTTTTGCCACGTTTAAGCCCTCTCCCTCACTCACACTTTCTCCTACCACCTATCCCCTCCCTGTCCTACCTCCCGCTCATCAAATCAATCACTCTCTTTCTCTCCCCTGTCTCCTCATCTCACCCTTCTCTCATGATCTCATTCCTCTCTCTCCTCATTCCACCCTCTCTCGTCATCTTAACCTCTCTCTTCCTTATCTCTCTCTCCCCTCTGCTTCTCTCCCTTTCCCTACCTCTCTCACCTTTCCCCCCTGCTTCTCTTGCCCTTTCCTACCTCTCTCACCTTACCCTCTGCTTCTCTCCCTTTCCCCTACCTCTCTCACCTTCCCCTCTGCTTCTCTCCCTTTTCCCTACCTCTCTCACCTTCCCCTCTGCTTCTCTCCCTTTCCCCTACCTCTCTCACCTTCCCCTCTGCTTCTCTCCCTTTCCCCTACCTCTCTCACCTTCCCCTCTGCTTCTCTCCCTTTCCCTTACCTCTCTCACCTTCCCCTCTGCTTCTCTCCCTTTCCCTTACCTCTCTCACCTTCCCCTCTGCTTCTCTCCCTTCCCCCTACCTCTCTCACCTTCCCCTCTGCTTCTCTCCCTTTCCCCTACCTCTCTCACCTTTCCCACTGCTTCTCTCCCTTTTTCCTGCCTCTCTCTACCTCTCCCACAACTTTCCTCTCCTCACTCTCTTCCTCCTCTCTTCTTCCCACTTCCTCCTTCTTTCACCCTTCATTTCTCCCCCACTTCCTCTCTCCCCTCCCTCCCTACTCCCTCTCCCACCTCCTGTTGAAACCCTAACCTTCACCTGGTCAGCGACTCTTATAAATGAGACAGGCTTGGGTAGAGAGGCTAAGAGTCTCTGGGAGCCTCACATTTCACATAATGGCCCTTTACACAGCCATAGCAGTGATCTGTGGCTTTTTTGACTTGATTTAATTAGTGAAAGATCGTTTATAGTTTTTTGGTTGCTTTATACAAATAATAAACGTATCTTTTCTAGTGTTTTTTGACTTGATACTGCTAGTGAAAACATTTTGTTTGTGTTCAGGATGGGAGAGATGGATTGTTTCATGAATTGTTTGATTGATGGATTGATTGATTGTTTGATGGTTGGATTGATTGTTTGATGGTTGGATTGTTTGTTTGATGATTGGATTGTTTGTTTGATGATTGGATTGATTGTTTGATGACTGGATTTATTTATTTATTTATTGTTTGATGGTTGGATTGATTGATTGATCATTGAGTTTATTGATTGATGGCTGGATTGATTGTTTATATGGTTGGTTGATTGATGGTTGGATTAGTTGTTTGATGGTTGGATTGATTGATGGTTGGATTGATTGTTTGATGATTGGATTGATTGATGGTTGGATTGATTGATTGTTTGATGGATTGATTGTCTGATGTTTGGATTGTTTGATGATTGAATTGAATGATTGTTTGATGGGATGGTTGGATTGATTGCTTGGTTGATGATTGAATGATTGATTGGTTGGTCATTTGGTGGTTGGGTTGATTGATTGTTTGATGGTTGGATTGATTTATGGTTGATTGTTTGATTGATAGATGGTTGGATTGATTTATTTATTGTTTGATGATTGGATTGATTGATTTATTGAAACTTAGTATTCCTGACTAATACCTTATCAGTATTATCAGCCCTAAAACATTACAAAGATGATCTCGAACAATGCAGCAATGTATGTTCTCCCTGACACAGCTCCCAGCAGAGCACCCAAGGTTGGTCATACAGTGGATCCATCCCACTGCAATATTGAAGGCAATGAAGCTGCAGACAAACTAGCAAAGAGTGGAGGAGCATCCCCACAAACAGACCTGAGCATTACATATAATGAGGCCAAGACCATAATTAAAGCCAACTTGAGGGGGAAATGGGCTGATAAACACCCCGACTTCTGAAAAGAAGGCAGCTACTTTAACTTAACTAGAGAAGAGTCATCATCTTCAGACTGAGAACTGGATATCAAGACGCTGAGCAGCGCATGAGCTGCAGTGGTCAGCTACCCAAAGCTGACTGCTAGCGTCAGGGCCAGTGAACCAGAGCTGCTAAGACCCTTCTACACCTCCTAGGTAACAGGCTGCGATAGAGCAGACTCGCTAAGGAAAAGGGTTCGAAGAGGGAAGGTAACCCGGTACTTAAAAATGTGTGATGTGTCGGACCGAAAGGTACAAATATTACAGTCAAGCATTAAACCAGGACATTATGCATTCCGTTCTCCGGACTACATCCTGCTACATTCAAAGCCCTTTTCAGGGCTTGGAAGTGGGGGATTGAGAACAAACGAAGAAGACTGAGAACTGGGCATAACAGACTCATCTTTACAATAAATTGAGGATTAGGACAGATGAAAAGTCTCCATGTGGGGAGTATACCATGACCGTTGTTGTCTAATGTCCACAATGAGTGAATGAGCACTCTAACCACAATAAATGAGAACTATAACCACAATAAACCATAACTCTAACCACAAAAACCATTACTGTAATTGCAGTTTAACGATAACTTTAACCAGTTTAACCATAACTCTAACCACAGTTTAACCATAACTCTATCCACAGTTTAACTATAACTCTAACCACAGTTTAACCATAACTCTAAACACAGTTTAACCATAATTCTAACCACAATAAACATAACTCTAACCACAATAAACCATAACTCTAACCACAATAAACCATAACTCTAACTACAATAAACCATAACAATAGTTTAACCATAACACTAACCACCATAAACCATAACTCTAACCACAATAAACCATAACTCTAACCACAGTTTAACCATAACTCTAACTACAGTTTAACAATAACACTAACCACCGTAACTCTAACTACAATAAACCATAACCATAGTTTAACCATAACTTTAACTACAGTTTTACCATAACTCTATAACCACAGTCTAACCATAACTTTAACCACAGTATAGCCATAACTAACAAGTTTTTCCATAACTCTAACCACAATGAACCATAACTGTAAACGCAGTTTAACCATTACCCTAACCACAGTTTAACCATAATCCTAACCACAGTCTAACCCTAACCACAGTTTGACAATAACCCTAACCACAATCTTCTTCGTTCGTTCTCAATCTCCCACTACCAAACCCTGAAAGGGCTTAAGTAGCAGAATGTAGTCCAGAGAACGGAATGCGTTGTGTCGTAGTTTACAGCTTGGCTGCGATATTTGCACCTTTCGGTCCAACACTTCCGACTTTAGCAAGCATTTTTTGAGTACCGGGTTAGCATTCCCTCTTCGATCCCTTCTCCTTAGCCAGTCTGCCCTGCTGCAGCCTGTTATCCAGTATCACTGCGTGGAGGTGTAGAAGGGTCTTGGCAGCTATGGTTCGCTGGCCCTGACGCTAGCAGTCACCTATGGGTCGCTAACCACTGCAGTTCATGCGCTGCTCAGCATCTTGATCCCTAACCACAATCTAACCCTAACCACAATTCAACAGAACTAGCCAACAGCTTATCAAGCGCTCAGAAGCGTTCACAAGGAAGGTCACAAATTGGGATGTTTGCCAGACAGCAAGTACCCACAGACAGTCCGAAACACAGATCGGTCTTGTGTGCAGTGACACTTAGAACTCACTTGAAACGATTACAAAGATAAGATATCACATGTACATAGCTAACAACAACTTATATCAACTGCAGTATTACGAGTGTGTTAGTTATAGTATCAACTCATTAAGGAAGTAGCGAGATAACAGTCTTATCGTACATGGTGGATCTTACGTATGCAAGACATGGAGTTTTTTGTCAGTAGCATTTGAAACATTCCAAAAGTCAGTTTGAAGTGGTTGTAATAGATTATGTAGTATATTGAGAATATGGTGTTAGGTCCATGTTTTAGTTGTCTGACGGTACGCTGTGGGGGGGGGGGGGGGGGTCTGATTAATGTTACGCCGGCCGCCTTTACCTTTCCAGATAATTATGGTACTCAATTTATGAGGCTATGTCGGCCCTAGATCAGTTTTGCGATCGGAAGAAAACTCGCATTAACTGGGGACCGAACCCCGATCGCTAGGGAAGGCAGTGCAATAACTACTGCGCTGTCGCGTCTTCTATAATACATCAAACAATTAATAGAAACTTGATCATCTCTATATGGAGCACAGATCTTCAACAGAAACACGTCAAGTCATCAGGTGTTGTATATGTTGAAGTTTTTCGAGAATTAGTTTCCACAGGACGGGAAGCCATCCCCATGACTTACCCCCCCCCCTCTCCTCAGTCAGATCAACCGATATGCTTGGCAGGTTACAGTTTAATATTCATTTGAACACGAGAACAATCATGGACGTGCACCCCTGGAGTATAAGGGGCGTCCACAGATGGTGGAACAACCCCCAGATATGGAGTGTCGTCTCTGATCCAACCCGGTTATAACTGGACGAATAAGTAGTCATGGACCGAACGGCAGTGCATCACAGCAGGACGATATGGGACAACAGGTCCTATGACGGGTACATCCTAACGAGCAAGAGTCGTTATAAGCTCTAGCCAAGGTGCCTTGTGGTCACCACCGAGAGATGGAAAGGCCGTGGGAGACAACCTAGGATACATAACACAACCCGGTCTGCCGAAGACGGAGTGTGTTAGCCACAGCGCAGACTTCGTGAGCAAATTGGAGGTCGCTTGCAGCCAATCTTTGTTGCGGAGATAGCAACTGACTTA
Organism: Ariolimax columbianus; assembly: GCA_036924085.1. NCBI lineage: Eukaryota > Metazoa > Mollusca > Gastropoda > Stylommatophora > Arionidae > Ariolimax > Ariolimax columbianus. The sequence continues at coordinate 65,212,872 of JAVGWX010000017.1, forward strand.
CAATTATAGGACACCAAAAATGAGTCCTTGCACCTCTTTGGACTGTTGAAACTTCTGATCGGTGTACGTATCACACATATTCCACAATAGTATAACAAAATATTTGGTAATTTTTTTAATAGAGGCATCGCTCGATAGTTTATAGTGGAAATAAATGCATGTATTGTAGAGTGAACTGTTATGGTAATGGTGCATGAATAATAAAAAGCGTAGCTGGTATGAAAGACATAAAATTAATCAACATATATGAAAACAAATCTTTACAAAATAAATTTGATTTGTCCTACAATAGATGAGACTGTTTAGTTCTGATCCAAAATCCTCATTAGTGTGTCCATAGGACGAAGCGGATGCTCGACAGGGAACCACTTCAGATGATCGTTTACCTTCTATTGTATTTAATGCCCTAAATATGCATGGCTCAGTTACCAGGGATAAAGTGCAGCACAAATGAAGGTTTGTCCATTAATTCACCCCAAATAAATATTAATTTATATCTTTAGCAGCGGATATGTATATTAAGCACTGTATTTTGGTGTAGTGACGTAACAAAAGAGTCAACGTTTTTAACTGTGGGGGTGTCAAACATCGGGACTCAACCTAGATTTAATCATCAAACGAAATGATTAGCCCAATTGCTTGATTCGTAGATGTGCCAGTTCACGTGACGTCGACGCATCATCCTAATTGGTCTGGACGTTTTTAGCGCCATTCCTGCCAACATTGCCCTGTCCTGGCCACATCAATAATTAAAATGGTGGTGTTTGGTCGTCCAATTATTTCAATCTTCCTGCCAGGAAATGTCCTTCTGCTTCTTTTTAGGGCCCTACACTGTCCCAGAAGATTGGTTGAAAAATACAGATTTAGTCCTACAATGGATTCCGGCCCACTATGGGATCCCTGGAAATGAGAAAGCAGATGAGCTCGCAAAAGCCAGAAGTGGCAGCAAGCAGATTCTCCATCCAGAGCTATAAAGAAGCAAAGACACTCATAAAACGATCCACGAGGACAGAATGGAGAGAACAGTACAAAGAATACAAGCCAGAAAATGACAGCATAGACAAACTTGGCAGAGATAGGCAGACAAAGATCTTCCAACTCAGAACGGGACATTGTAGACTCAAGGCCCACCTCCAAGAATGGGTCTCAGAGACACTGCCACAATTGTGGAGCACCCAAGCAAACACCAGAACATATTCTGCAAGAATGCCCTACCTATACAGACCAAAGAGAGGGCAGTCTGGATTGGGGAGTGACGAAAACCTGACAGCCTCCTTCGTGAATCTCGCCGGACTAGAAGCATAACATCAGTTGATCGATGAAGAAGAAGAAGTTTGTAAAACTGAATATCACCATCTTGTCTACATATCTATTTGTATCTAAGTTTTTACTTATTTATTTAAAATAAAATTATAACGCCGTGTTCTCCGCGTAACCCGAATTGGAATGTCCCGCTACAGTCATCAGCTGTCAAATACGTATGATGGCAGCTATGTTTGGGGTGAATTAAGGGATAAGTACTTAAATAAAAAGAAATAACAAACCACATTAACAATTAACATAGAATAAATGCAATGTACATCTGACTGGCCATGTTTAAAAGAGGCTTAAAGTGAACTGGCTGGTCAAAGAAATAATATTAATGGTATGCCAGTTAAGACAAATTAGGTTAAACAAGAAGCGATCAATATGGTTACACGAAATCACATGTTATAAATATTTACATATGTGTAAGCACATAATATGGGTGTCCGAGTCAATGGTATGAAAGTTTATGTCATCAAATATGCCGATGATCAATCCATTGTGGGAGGATCAGTTGCAACGTTGCAAAGGTTGCTTGAAATAAATTAAAAGCACAGCCAAAGAGTTTTGGATGCAAATAAGCATATTGAAAACAAAGACACTTTGAGCAGTAAAGATGGCGCCGTAACTAGCTGTGGGTCTACATTGCTCTTCTGTTTTAGTTTATTATAGATGCTGCCAGACCATGGATTGCCGGGAATTCCCATTAGTCGACGGCTTACATTTGTATTCACGGAAACGTGTTGTTGTTTTCTATTAGGACTGGTTAATTCGTTTGTTTTGTGTGTTTTCTTCCGTTCGATTTTCCTGGAATGGACATCGACTATATGAATAGCACTACACTCTAACCTGTGTCGTATTTCACGGTCTAGTTCACCCGGCTGAACTTTACGAGATTGGCACCCTTCGCCCTAGCTTAAGACAGTGTCAGCTTTGTTGTATGAAATTTAGACACAACTATAATGAACTGCCACCTGGAGAGAGATGGGCTCCGTCAGGTGTGTAGCGGCCCAAGACACACCGTTGTTGTATGGTGTTAGCTGGTACTACAAACTGCAAATAACGGTGCCTGAACGACCTTCTAGGTTACGGGACTGAGGATAATGAATACAAAGACTGGAAATAGACAAACAGCCCAGATAGATGAATAAAATCATCAATGGAGAAATAATTGAACACGTAAATAAATTTATATATTTGGGGCAAACCATAATAGAAGATGCCCGCAATGAGACGAAAATTAAAACAAGGATTGAATTGGCAAAAAAGGTCTTCAAAGAAAAACAGATTACTGATCTCAAAGAAAATCTGGACAAAACTCAGCAACAGAATAATCACAACTGTAGGGTGGTTTCTGTAGCTTTCTGTGCCCATCTTTTACGACATCCAAATAGATCAATCAATGAATAAAATCCATTCAACCCCCTGCGAAGCATAGGTCCTCAACAACCTCTTGCCACGCCTTCCTATCATGCACCATAATTTTCATCTCGTTGGTGCAGCTTTCAGGTTTGACTCGACTCCTGATCCTGTTCAATATATCCCCGTTCACCGATAGCAACAGTATGCTCCTATTATGTGTAATTTGTTGCAACTGTAATTTTTCACATATCCAGCCTTCCGGTCTGCTTCTCTATCCCATTTGACCGAGTAATGTGTATAATAACTTTGTTTTAAGTGTTGACGTCTGCGTTGTTTGCCTGGGTCAGTGGATTTACCATATTTCAGGGGTAAAATAGCGTTCCTGATTTCTTTTCTAGTCGGCTTCCAACATTTAACCTGCAGGTACGAATCCGTCAATTGAATGTCTGATTGGGTGATCTTGTGGAACTAGTCTATATGTCTACACAGAGAGAGCGAGAGAGAGAGAGAGTGAGAGAGACAGACACAAATACACAAATTAACACATTCACCCATACACACACACACACATATATATATATATATATCATCAGGTCAGGTCATCCCGTAACCAGTGAGGTTGTTGGGGCACACCTGAAGACATCCTCACAACCCCACGCCACCCTTCTCTGTCAACGGCCGCTGCCTGTGCCTCGTCTGGTCGGAGATTGGTCCATTCTTTTATGTTGTCCTCCCATCTCTTTTTGTGACGCCCTCTTCGTCGTCTGCCATGCACCTTTCCGTGGAGGATCGTATTTGCAAGACCATTCGATCTCGATATGTGACGGTACCAAGCGAGTTTCCTTCTTTTGACAGTTGCCAAGAGGTCTTCAAAAGGCCCTATTGCTGTTGTAATTCAATCTCGTATTTCCTCGTTTGTAACTCGATCTTTGTACGTGACGTTTAAAAGTCTTCGGAAACATCTCATCTCCAAGGCCTGTGTCCTTCGCTGTAGGTCAGCTGTAACTGCCCATGTCTCACAAGCATGGAGGAATATTGACAGGACCAGTGTACGCATTAATCTGATTTTCGTGCGTAGTGCTAACCGTTTATCTTGCCAAAATTTCTTAAGCCGTGTAAGCGCCGCTATTGTCTGTGCTATTCTGGCCAACACCTCACATTTTGATCCTTCATCATGACAATCGAACCCAAGATATTTAAATAGGTCAACCACTTCGAGTTCCTGACCGTTAGCTTTTATCCTGCTGTTGAAGACCCTGGCGTTGTTGGTCATTAATTTTGTCTTTCCAGCGTTTATCTCCATACCATAGTCAAGAGCTGTTTCATCGAGTCTTCTGACCCATTCCTGGAGTTCTGCTTCTGAACTCGCCAATGTCATCTGCAAAACGAAGGTTGGTAATCGTTCGGCCCCCTATCTTGACAGTACCAACGTGACCTCCAAGTGCCTCACTCATAATTCACTCAAAGAATATATTGAAAAGAGTTGGAGAGAGTGTACACCCCTGTCTCTCACTAATTGGTGTACAAAACCAGTCTCCTCGCCTCCCATTCACAAGAACTGCGCTGGACGCCTTGTCATACAGGTGTTCAAGGACATTTATAATATTTCCGTTGATATTATACAACCTCATGGTTGCCCATAACTCTTTATGCCATACCCTATCAAATGCCTTCTTGAAATCCACAAACATATGATACAGTTTTTGCTGCTGTTATAGATATTTCTCGTTTAGCAGCCTTAAATTAAATATCTGTTCTGTGGTGCTTCTTCCCTGTCTGAACCCTGTCTACCCCTCAGCAATGATGTTCTCTGCTTGGGGTTTCAATCGGTCGAGGATTATTCTAAGCTAGGGTCATATATATATACACACACACACACATACATATGGAAAGATACATTTCATTCTAATAAATATATCACAAAAATCAATAGTTTATAAATATAAACATTATAAATAATGTATATGCATATTCAGATTATGAATATAGTACATAAATATGCAGATTATGAATATATATAAATATGATATTTAAATATGAATATATATAAATATGATATTTAAATATGAATAATACAAATTTGGTACATAAATATGAACAATATAAACAAAATGGTACATTTTATTCATCATTTGCCGTTTGACATCACCAATAGCTCTAACAAAAGCGGTAGTCCTCTCAAGGTTCCTGACATTGCTTTACAACTCTTCGACGTTGGAAGTCTCTCTCATAAACCGGGCAGTCCGTGTCAAGCTTTACTCGAGGCCATCAAGTTTATCTCTCAAATAACCACATTGGTCCTCATCATCATCACCATCATCATCTATTCACTTGTGTCGTGGGGAGGTGCAGTTTTCTGTCATGTGCCAGCTTTGTCCCCGATGTTGCCATTCCGTGTTTCTTCAGTGTCTCACTGGCACCATCTATCCGTCTTTGACGTGGTCTGCCTCTTGCTCTGCAACCCTGATGTCTGGTATTGTAGATACGAGCAGCTAGTAGCTTTGTTTGCATTCTTGCCAGGTGTCCAAACCATTTTATTCTCTGCCTGTCCATGTATTCCATGCATGGTGTTGTACCCACCTTCTGTCTGATTACTTCGTCCTCTGTCCATCCTTGTGACCCCGACAACCTATCTCAAACATCTCATTTCGCATGCCTTAATTTTTCTTTCTTGTGCTTTGGCGAGAGTCCATGTCTGACACTGGTAGCAGAGAGTTGATAAACTTCTTGGCCTGTGTCAGCCTTTTCTAACTTAACTTAATTTAACATCTTTATACTGGTGTAGAAAACTCTACAGAATCTGCATACAACCAGTTTCTTGGATGGGGTTTAACCGATGTGCGAATTCATCTAAATAGACTCAAACACAGAAGCAAAGTAGAGTCACAACCTGTTAGGCGCCATCTATGCTGCTCTTAACAAACCACCTAACCATAGCTGGTGTTATGCCATGTCACACAGTTAGTCGCCTATTACGACATGCTCTCTGTGAGACAGTGGTGCTATTCTTGTCCTTGTCATACACAAAGTCCCCGGCAGACCACTCGGTTAAGTATATCTCTCAAATAACCACATTGCTCTCCTTCATAAACCTGGTAGGATATGCCAAACTTCCAATGAGGCGATAAAGTTTATCTCTCAAGTTAACCCCATCTTTTTCCTCCAAAATCATGACTGCCTGTTTCAGACTGCTGCTCAATAGTACGCTTAGCCGACCAGGATCCGACCTGTCGATTGACCATTAACGCGCCTCATGACCGTGTCCCAGTCGGTCTGCAGTTCTCTTGGGAGGTGGTCATCTGTTTTAGCCAGGTGTTGCGATGAAGACTGCTTTTGTCAATACGCAATTTACCTATTATCTGGGTTAGACATGGTCATTTTGTCGCTCTGTTCTTCTCGTGGAGTTGACAGACTTGGACAAAAATGTTCAGTTATATGTTCTCTCTATACTAGTGTTAAAGGTAGTTTCATGGCAGAGACTGCTGTTGGGGAGGAAGTATTAGAGGTTTCGTTGTACGAGGCCATAGAAGGATTATGGCGTGAGGTGACCAGGTCTTTTCCGCCGTCCTTTATCTTCCTTAACAGTAAGCCAGGTACCCACTTTCAGCTGGGTTGACTGGAACGTGCCGACTTCATCGTGCATTTTATGTAAGGGTCTGCTTCCTCCTGCATTTTCTAAGGGTTTGCTTCTCCGGGGTAACAGCTGGTGCTGTGATGGGGATCGAACCCAGCACCTTCGGATTGTGAGCGGTACCATTTAACCACTAGCCTACCCGTCCCCAAACAGATGTTTCGCTTCGGATCTGGAAGAGCTCCTCAATGAGAAAGCATTTTTCTTCTTCCTTCTTCTTCTTCTTCTTCTTCGTTCATCCTCAGATCAAGGTTCCGGTTTCTCTTATAAAGGACACCGTTGATTGTTAGGCTGTTTCATCTCCATACAGCTTTTGTCTCATATCTGTCTCACGAGACCAGCATTGTTCTCTCTTTTCCCGCGTGAGCGTGCAGCTTTGCAGGATGTGTTCCTCGGTCATGATATGCTCCCAACGGGGACACCTGTCATATGTCCCAATCCTCATTTTGTTGTAAAGATGACCATTGAGTCTGTTATGCCCAGTTCTGCCTAGTTAAGTTATAGTAGCTGTCTTCTTTTCGGAAGTCGGGAAGTTGATCAGCCCATTTGAAAGCATTTGGCTTGGCTTCGTTCGTTCTCAATCTCCCGCTACCAAACCCTGAAAGCGCTTAAGTAGCAGAGTGTAGTCCAGAGAACGGTATGCGTTGTGTCGTAGTTTACAGCTTGACTACGATATATGCACCTTTCGGTCCAACACATCCGACTTCAGCAAGAATGTTTTTGAGTACCGGGTTAGCATTCCCTCTTCGATCCCCTCTCCTTAGCCAGTCTGCCTTGCTGCAGCCTGTTATCCAGGATCACCGCGTGGGGGTGTAGAATGGTCTTGGCAGCTCTGGTTCGCTGGCCCTGACGCTAGCAGTCAGCTATGGGTCACTGACCACTGCAGCTCATGCGCTGCTCAGCATCATGATCCCTGAAAGCATTTGAAACCAGCTGCTGCCGTACACATCAAATACGGGCGTTTCGAAGACAGGCTGGGGAGATGAGACTCGCTAGTTCGGAAAAGCAGTTCATTTAAGAGAAGGAAAACTGACTCCAAACTGCAAGGTAAGCTGATGTAGAGTTAACCAAGATAAAAAGGATTGCTAAATGGTGGATGTGACAAATGCGGATGTGACAAATGCGGATGTGACAAATGCGGATGTGACAAATGCAGATGGGACAAATGCGGATGTGACAAATGTCGATGGAACAAATGCGGATGAGGCAAATGCGGATGTGACAAATGCGGATGTGACAAATGCGGATGTGACAAATGCGGATGTGGCAGCAAACGCGGATATCGCAGTTGGGGTGTAAGATTCAGCACAAGGTAAAACACGCTCAAGAAGAATCAAACGCTGATAAAGAAGAAAACACAAACTGATGCCAGGTGTAACTGAGGTGCAAACTTTCCTTGCACCAAACAGTTCATACGAGGCGTGTTCAAATGAAACCAGGCGAAACTGCATCGAGTGAACATATGTACGATGACGTCACTTCAGGTGCTAACCGCACATACCAACTGTCAAATTTGCAAAATGTCATTATCCTCCGACTCAAAGTTTCCTCAGCCGACCGTTGAAAACATGGCAGGTGTGATACGGAATCCGTCTTTCTCCTCGTCTGATTACCTCCATACCCCATCAATCATCGCGTGTGAAGGAAGACTAACGTCTGGTCAGGCAAAACATACTGATCAGACATGTTAGTCAGAGTCAGGCAAAACATACTGATCAGACATGTTAGTCAGAGTCAGGCAAAACATACTGATCAGACATGTTAGTCAGTCAGGCAAAATATACTGATCAGACATGTTAGTCAGAGTCAGGCAAAATATACTGATCAGACATGTTAGTCAGAGTCAGGCAAAACATACTGATCAGACATCTTAGTCAGAGTCAGGCAAAATATACTGGACAAGACCCTCACCTTGGCTTCCTCTAGTCCTTCCTGGAGACGGGCTGTTTTCATGGCAGCCTGACTAACAAGGTGCGGTATCGACGTAATTCCCGTAGTAGTTGGCGATACGCAGATGAAGCCAAGCATAGCACAACCACCTGGAGGACCCCGGTCCACCTTCATTAGCACGATCGGAATGTGAGAAAAGCTACTGCAACCCACGCAACTGCAAGTCCCTTTTAAGGCACACAAAATATGAACCTACTCATTGTGGGCATTCCCAAACAACAACAACTATCATCGGGTGGATACAGAGCTGAAAGAAACAGGTCGGAAACCAATTGGGCCATAGACTTTCGCTGGTAATGAATAAGTTCTGGGCGAATGTTGATTAGGTGTTGTGTCGTTTCCAGTTACGATCGTGCTGTTTAGAGTGATACTATCAGCTTGCGTGACGTTTGTTGGGGTTGAATTACTTATTTTATCAACTGAAATCGAGAACTTGTTGTCTGAGGCAGTAGCTGGAACAGTTGTTAGTGGCAAGATGGCGGTGTTCTTTGTTGTGGTGGATGGCGAGCCATCTTGCAACGGTTGTGTGGTACTTGTAGATTTTATAACATCTAAACTATTTATGTTGTTGTTGCTGGAAGCCAGAAGAGGTTGTTGATCATAGAGATGCTGCTCGGTAGCCGTGCTCTGAAAATGCAAGGGTATGTAGGTAGAGGTGTTTGTGGGAAGATGTTGAGGTGACGGAATGTCGAAGGAATGTTCACGTGGGATGACGTCAGGTGTCTGTATTTCCGCGTTAGATGTCACGAGATCCAAAGTCTTTCCGCTTCCGAATATGTGAGAAAGGTCAGGGCCACTTTCTGGAGAAAGAGACGATTGTTGAAGAGATAAATGGCCGTCCAGATGTGGGAGGTCAGACGTGTTGTAAGCAACGTTACTTAGTAGCATTGCCCACTGGTGTGGATTACTCGGAGGAGGGACGCCAATAACTCGCATGTAGTCACTGAGGAAAGAAAGTTCTTGCGGTGTTAATTTGTGGATAGCACTGCTGGATAGCCCTCCACTTATTGAGCTTCCACTCACAAAGGAGGTTGGGCGAGTCGAATAGCTGAGTGGGTCAGCAAAGGAGGTTGGGCGAGTCGAATAGCTGAGTGGGTCTGCAAAGGAGGTTGGGTGAGTCGAATAGCTGAGTGTGTCAGCGATGATGTTCGGGATGGCAATTTGAGAAATGGGTTGGGCCAGCGCTACTGTTGGGAAAGATGATAAACTAAACGGTTGCTGGGAAGTCTGGCCAAGATGGATTGGACTTTCAAAATAACCGGGTGAAAGAATATTAGGATCATTGTTTGAAATATACGGGGACTGAGACATCCAGCCTGTACTAACGAAGGCATTGTTTATGCCTGGCACGCTCGTGATGTTTGTCAGGTTATTCAAAGACGTCATACTGACAGCATTGTTGTTCAGCTCGTTGTTGGCACGACGAACCACGTGTTCTTGGTGTAGCTGTGCGATGTGTTCTTGCATGCTGTCCTTCTGTATTCGCTGTATTCTCCCGTGAGCTTCAATGTCCTGCAAACGTCTGAAATTAGTCTCCATTTCTTGCTGTCGCATCCTTTCTATTTTATATTGTTGTTCTTTCTCCAAAATCATCACTTCTAATGCTTCTTCTATTCTATCTTTGTCGTGTACTCTCAAAACTGGTTCAGCATCATACTTCATCTCTTTGTTGCTCTGCGATTTCGGCACGTATCCTTCATTTCCCAAAATATCACTAACCACGCGAGTTGCTTTGTCAACTTTAGTTGTACGATGCTCTGGTAAAACGATTATCTGGCCTTTCTCGCTTACATAAGCCACGCCAGCACGTTTCAGCATTTTCTGGTTCTGCACGCCAGAATTAAATTTGTTTGAGCTCTGTGGCAGGACTGCAACGTCATTTATACCGCCAGCAAAATCAATATCAGCGATTTGTTCATCGGAGTTATCCAGTAACACGGGATGACCCACCTCGCTGGCGCGTAGTCGACTCACGAAACCATCACTCGCTGCGCGACGCAAAGATCCCTTTTCGCTGTTTGATAATGTCCAATTAGAATTTCTTGTCAATTCAGACGCATCATCTTCAGAATCTCCGGAAGTCTTATATTGCGCCTTCCTGCTGTCAGTGAAATCTTGAGATCTTTGTCTATTGATAAGTGTGCCTGACGCTTTGCTCATAGAACCAAATACGCTCTTCATACTTTGGTGGACGCTTTTCTTGAATTGTCGTATGCTTCCAATCTTGGTTTTAACCTCTGCAAATGGACGTTCTTCTTCTTTTCTCACACTGTCTTTCTTATTTCTTTTACTATTTGCTTTTGCTTTCTTTTCTTTCAGGTCGCTCAGCTTAGAAGGAATTATGGATGGTTTAAATCCCTCAGAGTGAATTTCCCTTTGAGTTCTCGTCTGTTGAACGTCCATAATATCGTCGTCAGAATCTAGGTCATGTTCCGGGGCCCAGTCAGGGGAGAAAACTCGCTGACTTGTATTTGAACTGCTGATACTCATGTCTTCCGATTGAATGGAAGATCTTTTAGAAAAGTCTATACTGGCAGAATCTTCCCCCATCTGAGACGGCTTCTCGTCATATTTCCAAACGTAGCTTGAAGATTGTGTGTCTTCCACCATCACGTTCTCTTGTTCTGTTTGACTGGACATTGTTATCGAAGTCTGAATGTCCCAATCTGGTATCTGCTGTCTCTTGGTTGCTTTGTTAGCATATGACTGAATGGTGGCTTTGTTAGCATCTGACTGAATGGTTGCTTTGTTAGCATCTGACTGAATGGTGGCTTTGTTAGCATCTGACTGAATGGTTGCTTTGTTAGCATCTGACTGAATGGTTGCTTTGTTAGCATCTGACGGAATTGGGGCTTTGTTAGCATCTGACGGAATTGTGGCTTTGTTATCGTGGGCTTTTGATGTTGATAAACTGTCTACGTTGGCTTTATCGCTACTCTTGACAATCGTAATTTTGTCTTCTCCTGCAATCACGTTTTCAGTATGTTTATTATCAAAATTATGGGATGGAATTTTAGATTGTTCAGTAGCAAAATGCTGTTTCGCAATATCGGATCTGTCCCTGATATTTCGTGCAGCAGCAATAATATCGTTCTGCAGAAGAGGGTTCATTCCCTCGAGCGATTCTTTACTGATAACCAAGACGACGAGATCTGAATTATCTTTCTTGGTCGCTGGCTTAAAATCTATGCTGGTTACGTGTGTCTGATGTACTGGAGACTGATGTACATCAGATGGATACAGTTCTGTCTTATGCACTTCCGGTTGAGATGCTACATCATGATACAAGTCTGTCTTATGTATTTCTGGTTGATGCATTTCTTCCACTTGCACGCCTGGTCGTGGTGATTTATTTTCATGCATTTCTGTCCCATGTACTTCTCGTTGATGTGCGTCTGTCTCATTCACGTCTGGTCGACGTACGTCTGTCTCATTCACGTCTGGTCGAGGTGACCTATTTATCTGTACGTCTATCTCAAGTTCGTCTGGTCGGTGTACTTCAGAATGATGCTTTACGTCTAAGGGATTGTCCTTGATCAAGGTGTTACCATTGTTATCATGAATAGTTTTATTGTGCATAACATTTATAGTCTCAGCACTAGAATGAATTGCATTCTCAGTGGGCTTTTGTCTAATATTATTCTCTAATGTGCTCTTCACGATTGGCTGCTCTCGTTTTAGATTGTCCTGTAGCTTCATAAGAGCTTCCAGCTGCGCTTTGGCCTGGATTACACTTAACTGCACCTGCCGATTATCAGTTACGAAAGTAGTTCTGACCTTAGATGCGCCAGGGCTTTGATTTTTACCTGACTCAGGTCTAGGCAGAGTCGTCGACGCGGTTGGTAGATTCTTTAACTGTGGATCTGGATGAGTAACGGATGATCCATACAGACTGACATAAGAAAGACTCTTTGGCAAGGGCTGAGGTGCTGGAGGTTTAGAGTTCTTGGAAGTAGACGAAATGCTTCTTTGCAAAGATCTCCCTCGAAGGTTATGATAGGTAATGGAACTGTCCTGCGTATCGTAGTCCGGGAAAGGCTCAGAGAGACTAGATACGTCTCTACTGTGATGCCTGATGGCCGATTGTGGCGTTGGAGGAGCTGGGGCGCGTTTCTTCTTGGACTTACTGACCCCAGTGTCAGAGCTGCCCGTACTCATGCTAGTAGTGTTGCTCCTAGCTCCTAAGTTCTGAATATCAAATGGAGACTTCGGCACAGTGCTACTGGCGTTAATCTCTGCTCCAAGTTCTTCCAGCTTCCTGCCAGTTCTCTCTTCTAGCTCAGTTGTACGCTTGTTGCGTCTGTATTCCGCAAGCTGAGCGTAGGTCAGGTTCATTGAATAATCCATATCAAAGGTGCTTTGTAGCGGCAACGACGTCGCGCTGGGTTGGTAGTTAGAGAAAGGGATGTTTCTAGTTTCGTTGTATAAATGCTCTCGCGGGTCCTCCATAATCACGCTTTCTTGGATAGCTCTTCCATTGGCGAGAGATGTTTGTCGTTTGTGTTTCGGGATTTGGACTGGATATGCCAAGTTGGTTGTCATCGACTGAGACCTCAGAAGGATCGGGTCAGGCTTCATCTTTGGGAGTTCGTCTTGGACGCTTCCAGCATGTTGGTCCCCTTTGATCTGATCTGAAATGAAGGCGTCTGAAGAGTTTACTCTTTCGTGTAAGCTGGGAATGATATCGTTGGAGATGGAAGATCTCGAAGCACGATTTGATTCTTCGTTGGACATCCTGGTGATTGTTGTTGAGTTTCTAGGTGTGTTGATTGCCAAAGTAGAGTTTTCCTTATCAGCAAAGCCGGCATTTAAGCTGTCATTCATGGATGAATCATGTCCTAGTCGGACATTTGCGTCACGCGTGTGCTGAAATATATCAGCGTATTCTGGGCGTAACTTTGACAGCTCCTGGGACACAGGACGCAAGAGCTTCCGTGCAGCGCTTATGTCACTAATTCCATTAGGAAGTACCTTGTTCTCAGCCACGGCGTAGGTTGGTGTTTGGGGGACAGCCATTTCATCAGGGGCTGCCAAATGTGAAGAGTGAGGTTGGTGGGGCGTGCGTCGGGGGAAGAGCGGTTTAGGGGAATTTTGAAACGCTGATGAGTTCTGACCCATGGTTACAAATTAAACTATTTAACGAATAGACTTCCTTGTGTCTGTCTGATCCAGCCTTTGAATTCCTACTCTACTACTTCTTGAAATCCAAGAGAACACGAATATTGGAGATATTGTTTTACAGCCTCTTGCCTCGGTGAACGTCTACGAGTGAAAAATAGATCCACAAGGTGAAGGATAGCCAAGGGTGAAGGTCATCCATGTTGGTGACTCAAAAACATGTGATCTGAAACGAAACAAATGTCAGAGGTCACTTCCTGTGTTTTATTGATTTTTCAGCTCTAAAATAAACATATACACACACACACACATGCATGACGATATTCACACACACACACACACATACACACAGACATACAAGAAAATTCCAAAACAAACACGTCCCATATAAATATTATTAGTTGCCCACAGCAAACGATGATGGCCACATAAAGAGATGGTTTTGTCGTGATGATGTAACGTGCGCTGTATTTGGATTATAGTGAGGAAGATATTGCGCTTGTCATCTACCTCACTCTCTGGTCTCAAGCTACCTTGAACTAGTGGCAAAACATTAGTCAAGACGGCCGGAGGGAACTCAGGATGCAGGCACTCTGGTCCCACCTCCCATGAGACCAGGTCAAGTCATCCCGTAACCGGTGAGGTCGTTGGGGCACACATGAAGACAACCTCACAACGCCACGCCACCCCTCCCCGTCAGATACCACTGCCCGCGACTCTTCTGGTCGGAGATTGGTCCATTCTTTTATGTTGACCTCCCATCTCCCTTTGGGACGGCCTCTCCGTCGTCCGCCATGCACCCCCCCCCCCCCCCTCCGTGGTGGACTACATCTGCAAGGCCATTTATTCTCGACACGCGACCGCACCAAGTGAGTCCCCCTCCCCTGACAGCCACCAAGAGGTCTTCATAAGGCCCCACAGCTGCTGTAATTCTATCCATGAGACCAGGGGTCACTTTAAAACTTGTGGGATTCGATAGTCCACGTTTCTGTTCATCGCGGTGGAAGGCGAGTACCTGACCTCTCGACCACAGCTACCCCGAAAACTGCATAGTCTGTAGACAGTCAGTGTTACGTTCCAGTCGTCTAGATTCCTCACAAAGTGACCAGCAGACGATGGGGATGTTCATGTCCCCTGAAGTCACGCCAGCGTAGTCATATTATCGCTGTAAGGATCTGGGCTGATGAATCCGGGTTGTCATTGGCCAGATCTTTATTGATCCGAGGACTAGTACTGACCAGGTACGATGGTTTCACTAGTTCCGTCCGGCCGCATACGTCTGACCCCACCCCATGTTGTTTACTTGGAAATTCGCTGCTCCCTGAGATGTGTGTTATTGAGGATGCTGGATGATTCTCATGGATTTCATAGAATCCACTCATGATATATCCATGATACCGGGTTGTGTAGAGAAAATGCTTGTAAAGTTGATGACAGGTCGATAGTTGACTAGGTCTCAGTCACCTGCAGCAGTCAATGACGTAGACAACAAAGCCCGGCTTGAATGGATGACGTAGAACGTTGAGCAGGAAGTAAAGTAGCGTACGAAATAAATATCACACTGAATAATGAAGACAGTTGACAATTCCGATGGTCGATACCATCTCCAAAATTCTAGGATCAAAGACTACCTCCACTCACGATGTGCGAGAGTCAGGATGGAAGAACACAGGAGCAAAATGGTCAAACTGCATGAGGGGGTTCCCCAGGGAGGATCACTATCCCCTGCCTTGTTTATCCTCTTCATTAATGATCTGCCAAAACAGTTCAGACCACACATCTACAAGGCACTCCATGCGGACGATCTGGTCATATGCCCCCCGGACAGAAAACATTGGAACCGCAAAAGCAAGAATGCAGGAAGCAATTAATGCAGTCAAGAAATGGGCAGACTCATGGGGTGTCACAGCAAACAAAAGCAAGACGCTCTCAACACTTTTCTCGCTCTCTACAAAGCCAGAGCAGGTCGGACTATATTTAGAAAACAGCCTACTTCCTAGAGAAGGAAATCCTACATACCTAGGAATGAGATATGACAAAAGATTAACATGGGGCCCACACATAGAGGGCCCACACATAGAGGGCCCACATATAGCGGATATTCAAAAGAAGGCCACACTCAGACTAAGGCTGATGAAAAAACTGGCAGGGACAAACTGGGGCGCAGATGCAAACACGGTCAGACAGGTCTACTCTGGATGCGTACGGCCAACACTGGAACATGGCATGGGTGCCTATGCAACAGCGGCAAAGACCAACCTACATAAACTAGACAAGGCACAGAATACAGGACTCAGAATTATTACCGGAGGTCTGCGAAGCAGCCCAATTAGAGAACTCGAAGCGGTAGCAGGCCTCCAGAGCCTCGGTGAGCGCAGAGAAGGAGAAATACTAAACCTGACAGAAAAATACAAGCGTATGAATAAACATCCAATGCAGGGAAAAGTCAATGAATTAACAAAAAACCGCATAAAAAGAACAAGCTTCAATCATCTATCAAAAGCCCTTACAGCCGGGAACAGTGAGATCATATCAAAAGGTCCAACGACATGGGAAATTATACAAGTATATGAAAATACAGACCAACAGCCCAACTTCATGGTGGAAGCGGAAATACCAGGTATCTATAGAAAGAGGGAAGAATCAGACCATGCATTGAGAGAAAAAACAAACCTAAGGCATATTGGAGACGCCTATCCTCAACCCATCTGGACGCATGTCTACACAGATGGATCATCAGAGGAAGCGTTGAGGAAAAGAGGGGCGGGACTCGTCATATTTCTACAGGATGGAACCGTTATAGAAAAAGCAAGTGCTGCCGGGGAGCCCTCGAGAAATCTAAGAACGGAGCAACAGGCAATAATTGAAGCAGTTATACTATTGGATGAAAATGGGGTTAAAGGATAACAGAATTGTGTTCTTGTGTGACTGCATGGACATTTTGCAGGCCACACAAAGAGAACCACGAAATAGTATGGAAAGGGAACTGATATGCCATCTAAACAAACTCTCAGACCACAATAAAATCACCCTCCAGTGGATTCCAGCTCACTGCGGCATACCTAGGAATGAATGGATGGACAGACTGGCCTGGGAGGGAAGACAAAGAGAACAATTCACCCACCCAGTATCACTGCCAGAAGTCAGGGTACCACATAAAAAAAATATATATAAACAACTATGGATATAGAACAAACACCAAATACCCACCGGACCCAATCAATAAACTGAATAGGAAACAACATACCACAACTTTCAGACTCAGAACAGGTCATTGCAGACTAATTGCACACATGCATAAAATAAAAGCAGCACAGACTGCATAATGCACATGTCAGAGAGGACCCCAGAATCCAGAACACATCCTGCAAACAGGTCCAATGCAGCAAGGCTCCCGTGATAAGACCTGGCCCGAGAAGAGAAACATACAAGACAAACTGTGGGCAACCATAGAGGCTGTTTAAACGTTGTTGAAACTGTGGGCAACCATAGAGGCTGTTTAAACGTTGTTGAAACTGTGGGCAACCATAGAGGCTGTTTAAACGTTGTTGAAACTGTGGGCAACCATAGAGGCTGTTTAAACGTTGTTGAAACTGTGGGCAACCATAGAGGCTGTTTAAACGTTGTTGAAACTGTGGGCAACCATAGAGGCTGTTTAAACGTTGTTGAAACTGTGGGCAACCATAGAGGCTGTTTAAACGTTGTTGAAACTGTGGGCAACCATAGAGGCTGTTTAAACGTTGTTGAAACTGTGGGCAACCATAGAGGCTGTTTAAACGTTGTTGAAACTGTGGGCAACCATAGAGGCTGTTTAAACGTTGTTGCAGCTGTTCTGTTGTGTTTGCAATGTGTTAGATTGGGCTTCTTTGCTGATTTGGTCCATGTAGGTGATGAAGAAGTTCGCTACAGCTGTTGGCGTGTTAGATTGGGCTTCTTTGCTGATTTGGTCCATGTAGGTGATGAAGAAGTTCGCTACAGCTGTTGGCGTGTTAGATTGGGCTTCTTTGCTGATTTGGTCCATGTAGGTGATGAAAAAGTTCGCTACAGCTGTTGGCTTGTTAGATTGGGCTACTTTGTTGGTTTGGTCCATGTAGGTGATGAAGGAGTTCGCTACAGCTGTTGGCTTGTTAGATTGGGCTACTTTGTTGGTTTGGTCCATGTAGGTGATGAAGGAGTTCGCTACAGCTGTTGGCTTGTTAGATTGGGCTACTTTGTTGGTTTGGTCCATGTAGGTGATGAAGGAGTTCGCTACAGCTGTTGGCTTGTTAGATTGGGCTACTTTGTTGGTTTGGTCCATGTAGGTGATGAACAACAGGGGAGAAAGCACACACACATCTGTCTAACCCCGGTTTTGGCAGGAAACCGTTCCGACTCGCCGGACTATTTTTATACAATCATTCACATACGCTTATCAAGCAATGACTAACTACATAGTTCTTAAGTGTTCTTTATAGTTCTTCAGTGTTCTCTATAGTTCTTTAGTGATCTCTATAGTTCTTCAGTGTTCTCTATAGTTCTTTAGTGATCTCTATAGTTCTTCAGTGTTCTCTATAGTTCTTCAGTGTTCTCTATAGTTCTTTAGTGATCTCTATCGTTCTTCAGTGTTCTTTATAGTTCTTTATTGATCTCTATAGTTCTTCAGTGTTCTCCATAGTTCTTTAGTGATCTCTATAGTTCTTCAGTGTTCTCCATAGTTCTTCAGTATTCTCTATAGTTCTTCGGTGATCTCTATAGTTCTTCAGTGTTCTCCGTAGTTCTTCAGTGTTCTCCATAGTTCTCGGGTTCAAATCACGGTGGAGGTCGGCATTTTTGTCCCGTAGACTTTCTGGTATTTCCCCGGATCTCTCGGTAGTAGGAATCGCACGACCGTGCAGTGTCACGCACGTTAAAAATCCCTCGGCAGTTGGAAATCGAAGACAGTTGGCTTACCAACAGCTGCCCGGGCAAAATTCAAAATTATGTTTAAAATCTCCCCAATCTATTACAGGATCCTAGCCGGTACTACAGAGTCCGTCCATTGTGGCTGAGATCCTCCAAAAATATAGAGAAGAACAGGGCAGTTATGGATTAAACCGTGTAAAATGGCGTTGATTCTTCGAGTACACTAAACTAGCTATACAAAAAGACAGCAAACCAAATGGTTCAGCCATGTGACACATCAAATCAGATAGCATCCATCAGAAAGCAATTCTAAAGGTTTCAGAGCCAATTGTCACCAAAGCAGACGATGAATAGTAAATAGAACAGAATCAGTGAAGCTCTCTGTGTACGAAGCACATACTAGGGTCATGTATAGAAAACCCCCCCCCCCCCCCGCCCCATCCGAGATCCGCAGAAGCGTTGTAACAGAAATCGAACGAGAATAACACGAGCACGACCCAAGTCACCCAATGTTTGGACATCAGGTACAAAACACAAGACTCAAATCCAGACATAGCTTTCTAAAAACAACAAACCTCAGACAGACAAACCCTGAAAGTCGCCGTATCGAGAGGTGGCAGGAATTGGTGCAGGCCTCAGAGATTGAACTTCGGGAGGAACCTGCCCCCGGACATCATCTACCAGACACAACGTGGAAGTCGCTGAACAGACTCCGAACTAGTGTATCACGGTGCAAGAGGAATATGAAGCGATGGGGATACACAGATTACGACAAATGTGATTGTGGCGCAATACTGGACCCAGACCACCTGATGACCTGCCCCAACCTCCAGGAAACGCAATAGATGCGACATGCTGGAGGCAAATGACAAGGCAATCCATGTCGCTGGATACTGGATGTAAGATATATACCGTGGTGGTTGGACATAGAAAGGAAGAAACCTCTTCATAATCAGACGCTGGTAGATCAAATATGAAACATAATTACATGATGAGAGTTAACAATATTAGAAAGG